>ML805827.1:375925-407628 GCA_009831015.1 Picea engelmannii | reverse complement strand
CCTTACATGTTGTGTAACTTATATTTGAATATATAATATAGAAAAGAAAGTCTTAGCTTCAATAATAAACCAAATCATTCACACAAAACAATGAACACAAGAGCATTGTAGAGAAAACCCTTGAGGTAGGGTAACACCATTAATTATTCCTTAAGGAAGGAAACACTCCTCAAGCAATACTTGCCAATTAATTGCAATATTATTAACCATTCTTCATTACATTTCTTATACTTTTTAATATAGTAATATCTACCTCCTAGGAAAATTCTAGAGAAGGAACATTCTAGTAGGTGGAACCTTCTAGTAAACCTTCTTACATTCATTGACCTCCTAGGAACATTATAGAAAATGAACATTCTAATAGGCCTTCTTACATTCATTGCTTTTACGCTATTACATAGGCCTTATTTATTAAAAATTGTGTCCATACATAGAAATACATAGTCATATATCTATTATTATTTCCTTTGGGTACCTCCCTAGGTACCCCATAGTACACCCCTAGGTATACTATATTACATGAATTGGATAATTGGGTTGTTGATATTTACAAGAAAAATGATCAAAATGATAAATTGATTGAAGCACTTCAACTAAAATTTGTAGAAAAAAAAGAAACAAATCAAGAATATGGTTAATGCAATGTGTGAAACAAATGACCTCATATAAAAAGTTAATGCAACTTGTGACATAGATAGTCTAACTCAAATGGTTGATGTTACACATGCAACAAAAATATGGTTGATGATTCCTTGGGATTCATGAGATGGAATCATATAATGAATTGATGAAGATAATTTTTGTTCAAGATGAGTAACAAGAAAAAGCAAGCATTGATACCAGAAGCAATATCACTTGAAGTAAACTTGAATTTTCTTTTCAATTTCAAAAGAAATTTGTGGCAGGTTATGGTGCAAGGAGAACAATAGAGGGGAGGGGTGTCGAGGTGTTAGGGGGTGGGAGAGTGCATGTCGAGGGGAAATGGGGGTGGGGTGGAAGGGTGCATGTGGAGGGGAAACGGGGAGTGGGGTGGAAGGGAGATGCTCAACATCAACACCCACTAATTTTTTTTATTGTTTTTTTGTTTTTTTTCTATCAAAACATTTTTATTGTTTTTTTGTTTTTTTTTCTATCAAAACATTTTTATTGTTTTTTTGTTTTTGTTTTGATATTTATATATGTTTTTTTTTTTAATTATTTTACAATGTTTTATATTTAAAAAATATCTTTTTTATTTAATAATAATTAAATTAACTTTTAAAAAAAATATTATACATTTTAATAATTTTTTTATTTTTTTTTATTTTGATTTATGATATTATATTAATTTAATTTTACAAAAATATTATACATTTTAACAAAAAAAAAATTATTTTTATTTATTTAAATGAACCTTTAAATAATTTTCGAGACTGGTAAGGAGGTCTCTCTGCATATGACGTAAGACCCAAGGAACGATGCGAAGCCTGAGGTTATATGCTACTATAATTACGTCTATGGGCGTTACTTTATTGATAATTGGTGGATTAATCATTCTTCGTCTATAGGCGTTCCTTTATTGATAATTGGTGGTTTAATCATTCTTCTTATGGATTTTATTAATTTTATTATAAATTTCTTATATTAACAAGTTAAAATAAATTATGTTTTTCATATTAAAAAAACTTATAATAATTATTTTATAACCTTTAAAAATTTTAGTTTTTAATTTATCATTCTTCAAACATAACTTTTTCATCATCGAAATAAATTCAAACAATTTCCTACAACTTCAATTTTTGTTACTTAAAAATAAAAACTTGTAAAATAATATTTTTAGACCTTAATATAAAATACTCATTTAAATATATTATTCAAAATATTGGAGATTAAAAAAATAATAAAATACCATGACATTTTAACTTGCTCTATCTAATAAAAGAATAGTTAAGTCTTCATTATTATTCAAGTTTCATAAGTTTCAACTATAAATTTATCTAAAAACAAACGGGGGTAGGAGACCAGAGTTGTTGAGGTTGATTATGGTTCTGGTCGAGACGAATGATAATGATGAGGGCTAGCTTAAAGCGGGGGATTCTGTTATGTCTGGTAAGGGCGTTGTAGTACAATGGACCCCTTATGGACTTGCCCCTCTCTCTGGGCATGGTGTGAGCGTTCAGGTGAGGATTGGGCTAGATAAACAATGGAGGAATGACAATGGGCGGCCAAACAATCGAGCACAAGGAGAAAATGAAATGGGGGAGCCAAGGAACTGTCGAGCAAAAGGAAAAGAGAAAGTCGAGGAACAATCAGGCATAAGGCAAGGAAGAAATGAGAGAACTTTCCAAAGCACAGGCCTTCATAGTGCTTGGCGAATTGACATGTGTGAGACCCATGAAGGTCGAGGTGACTGCTAGCCTAGTGAAGGTACCTTGCTTGGTGCACCCAGCCTAGTTAGAGCAAGGCTGCATTAAGTTTACTTGGAGTGCCCAACGCACTGCCATTAATCCATGATGAGTGTGGGTCATNGTGAGACCCATGAAGGTCGAGGTGACTGCTAGCCTAGTGAAGGTACCTTGCTTGGTGCACCCAGCCTAGTTAGAGCAAGGCTGCATTAAGTTTACTTGGAGTGCCCAACGCACTGCCATTAATCCATGATGAGTGTGGGTCATTCACTCTTGAGGCAAGGGAGGTTGGCAGCAGGGATTAATAGCTCTCTCTGCGACCTATCTCCACCTGTCATCCTTTTCATTCTAGCTATCACCCCATACGGGAGAATTTAACATCATATCATGTTATTACTACTTTAGTATATTTTTTTTAAATTTGAGTAATAGTAACTTATAAGAAAGAATTTAACATCATATCAAGAAGATCATGAATCACTAGGCAAGCTTGACATTTCAATATAGATATAAAATATTACAATGAAAATATGAAACAATACTTCAATATGAATATAAACAAGATCGTATGTTTTTGTTAAAACAAATGAAAAATGATTATAGTGTACAAAATTTTATTCAAATTGAAAAAATTCTATATCATATTATTTTTTTATAATTATTTATAAAATATTAAACAAATTTCTATAAAATGAAACTCATTGTAAAATTGCAAAATTTTAATCTACCGTTATGAAAACTAAGTCACACATTTCCTTTATAATTATTAAACTAAAAATTGAAAAATGTTATATAATATTTCACATTTCTTTTATAAATATTAAACTAAAAATCAAAAAAAATTATATGATAATTTCATACCTCTTAAATTTAAAAAATTACAAAAAAAAATTACATTTACTAAAAACAAATTTTGACAAATCCCTATTTGGATTATTTTTACAAACATATATATTATAATTTGCAAAAAAAAATAAAAAAAAACACAATAAAAAAAAGTTAAAAGAAAACTACATTCAACAAATAAAATTTTGACAGATACTTTTTTACATTATTTTTACAAACATATATTAAGATTTACAATGCACATCAATTAAAAAAACAATAGTTACAGTGATGAAGATGAATACCATGAAATAAGTACCATGAACAAAAAGATAAATAAGTACCAATAATTATAATAAGTACCATGACATTTTAACTTGCTCTATCTAATAAAAAAATATAGTTATGTCTTCATTATTATTCAACTTTCATAAGTTTCAACTATAAATTTATTTAAAAATAAAAAATGATTTTTATTTAAATGTATAATTTATTTTTTATTAAAATTTATTTAATAGAGAAAAATATAATAAAATTTATATAGATTTAATTTTTTACATGATTATTAAAAAACTAATAATTAAATGAATAATTTTCCTAATAACTTAATAAATTGTATATTTTAATAAAAATATTTCAAATTTCCCTAATAACTTAATAACTATATGTTTTAATATAAATATTACAAAATTAATAATTCCATATATATTCAAAGAAAAAATGAATATATTGAATGTCTTAATAGTAATATAAAAAGAAAGTATGCATGTCATGTTACTACTAAAACATGAGTTACTATTTTAATAGTTTTTATATTTTTTATTTGAGTAATATTAATTTTTAAGGAAGAATTTAACATTATATATTTTTTTTAAAGTAAAAGTAACTATATATTGATATTCACACATATACGTGGCATTACAAAATCTGGATTCATGTCCTACCATAGTTGGGAAACCAGGACATGATTCAAGTACAACTATAACTGTTTGGATGTCTAACTCACAAAAAAGGTCACAGTGACCAACTAAGCGTAATTGACTAAACCAAAAGAAAAACAATAACCTAAGGGAGCTAGTCCAAGTGCGAGCTCGGGCTCTACCAACCATGGGCACTATAGGCTGGGAAAAATTTATGGCCGCATGTTGGGCACCATTTGTTTGCAGGAGCTTCTATCATCGCGTCGAACATGAGGTCCATACGCTATCCCAAGATTTGTTGAATGTGTGCTCGGTTGTCCATTTTCTACCACAACTCGAAGATGAGTTGAAGGTGCTTGTCTGGAAGTCGAATTGGGGTGGGCAGAGGCGATGCCTCCATAAGATCTGCATCCATCTCCAAGTCTGCATCCACTGCATCCATTGTTGTCATTGGTGTAGCCACTTTCCAGTTGGGAGGAATTTCTTCCTCCACCAAACATTTTCCAGTGCCATAAAAATGGTTCGGTGTGTGGGTGTTGTGGGGGGAAATTCCTAGGTGAAGGCTAGGCGTAGAGGAAAATTTCTTAGGAGGAAAAATTTCCTCCTTGATTGAACAACTTCCATGGTCATTGGTGGGATTGGGGGTAGGAGACCAGAGTTGTTGAGGTTGATTATGGCTCTGGTTGAGATGAATGATAATGATGAGGGCTAGCTTAGAGCGGGGGAGTCTGTTACGTCTGGTAAGGGCGTTGTAGTACAATGGACCCCTTATGGACTTGCCCCTCTCTTTGGGCATGGTGTAAGCGTTCAGGTGAGGATTGGGCTAGATAAACAATGGAGGAATGACCGTGGGCAGCCAAACAATCGAGCACAACGAGAAAATGAAATGGGGGAGCCAAGGAACTGTCGAGCAAAAGGAAAAGAGAAAGTCGAGGAACAGTCAAGCATAAGGCAAGGAAGGAATGAGAGAAATTTCCAGAGCACAGGCCTTCATAGTGCCTGGCGAATTGACACAGGCGAGACCCATGAAGGTTGAGGTGACTGCTAGCCTGGTGAAGGTACCTTGTTTGGTTGGCCCAGCCTAGTTAGCACAAGGCTGCATTAAGTTTAATTGGAGTGCCCAACGCATTGCCATTAATCCACAATGAGTGTGGGTCATTCACTCTTGAGGAAAGGAAGGCCGGCGACAGGGATTAATAGCTCTCTATGCGACCCATCTCCACTTATCATCCTTTTCATTTCAGCTATCACCCCATCCGGGAGAATTTAACATCATATCATGTAGTTACTACTTTAGTATATTTTTTTTAAATTTGAGTAATAATAACTTATACGAAAGATTTTAACATCATATCAAGAGGATCATGAATCACTAGGCAAGCTTGACATTTCAATATAAATATAAAATATTACAATGAAAATATGAAACAATACTTCAATATGAATATAAACAAGATCATATATTTTTGTTAAAACAAATGAAAAATGAAAATAGTATACAAAATTTTATTCAAATTGAAAAAGAATTCTATCATATTTTTTTTTTATAATTATTTATAAAATATCAAACAATTTTTTATAATTATTTATAAACTATCAAACAATTTTTTATAAAATGAAACTCATTGCAAAATTGAAAAATTTTAGTCTACCACTATGAAAACTAAGTTACACATTTCCTTTATAATTATTAAACTAAAAATTAAAAGATGTTACATGATATTTCACATTTTTTTTATAAATATTAAACTAAAAATCGAAAGAAATTATATGATAATTTCATACCTTTTAAATTTGAAAAAATACAAAAAAAAAATTACATTTACTCAAAACAAATTTTGACAAATCCCTATTTAGATTATTTTTACAAACATATATATTATAATTTAAAAAAAAAATAAAAAAAAAAAACACAAATCAATAAAAGAAAGTTAAAAAAAAACTACATTCAACAAATAAAATTTTGACAAATAGTTTTTTACATTATTTTTACAAACATATATTAGGATTTACAATGCACATCAATTAAAAAAACAAAAATCAAATCCTTCATCTCTTACTGTAAGAAGAGCGATCAATAAGATAGTTACAGTGATGAAGATGAGTACCATGAAATAAGTACCATGCACAAAAAGATGCTTGGAGAGATCAATACCATGCAAAAAAGATGCTTGGAGGATTTGTAGAAGATAGGTAAGTACCAATAATGATAACCATGCACAAAAATACTGCATTAGATTTGGAGAAGATAAATAATAACCACGCACAAAAAGACTGCATTAGATTTGGAGAAGATAAATAAGTACCAATAATTATAATAAGTACCATGACTTCCTCTATCTAATAAAAAAAATAGTTATATCTTCATTAGTATTCAAGTTTCAACTATAAATTTATTTAAAAACAAAAAATAATTTTTATTTAAATGTATAATTTGTTTTTTATTAAAATTTATTTAATAAAGAAAAGTATAATAAAATTTATATAAATTTAATTTTTTACATGATCATTAAAAAACTAATAATTAAATGAATAATTTCCCTAATAACTTAATAAGCTCTTAATAAGCTGTATATTTTAATAAAAATATTACAAAATTAATAATTCCATAACTTAATAAGCTGTATATTTTAATAAAAATATTACAAAACTAATAATTCCATGTATATTCAAATTAATAATTAAATGAACAAGTATAAAAAGCAAGTATGCATGTCATGTTACTACTAAAACATGAGTTACTATTTTAATAGTTTTTATATTTTTTTATTTGAGTAATATTAATTTTTAAGGAAGAATTTAACGTTATATCTTTTCTAAAAAAATAAAATTAACTATATATTGATATTCACAAATATACGTGGCATTACAAAATCTGGATTCATATCCTGCCACAGCTGGGAAACCAGGACAAGATTCAAGTACAACTGTAACTGTTTGGATGTCTAACTCACAAAAAGGGTCACAGTGACCAACTAAGTGTAATTGACTAAACCAAAAGAAAAACATTAACCTAAGGGAGCTAGTCCAAGCTCGGGTTCGGCCAACCATGGGCACTGTAGGCTGGGAAAAATTTATGGCCCCATGTTGGGCACCATTTGTTTGCAGGAGCTTCTATCATCGCGTCAAACATGAGGTCCATACGCTATCCCAAGATTTGTTGAATGTGTGCTCGGTTGTCCATTTTCTACCACAACTCGAAGATGAGTTGAAGGTGCTCGTCTGGAAGTCGAATTGGGGTGGGCGGAGGCGACGCCTCCATAAGATCTGCATCCATCTCCAAGTCTGCATCCACTGCATCCATTGTTGTCGTTGGTGTAGCCACTTTCTAGCTGGGAGGAATTTCTTCCTCCACCAAACATTCTCCAGTGCCATAAAAATATTCCAGAGTGTGGGTGTTGTGGGGGGCAATTCCTAGGTTAAGGCTAGGTGTAGGGGAAAATTTCTCAAGAGGGAGAATTTCCTCCTTGATTGAACAACTTCCATGGTCATTGGTGGGATTGGGGGTAGGAGACCAGAGTTGTTGAGGTTGATTATGGCTCTGGTCGAGACGAATGGTAATGATGAGGGCTAGCTTAGAGTGGGGGAGTCTGTTACGTCTGTTAAGGGCGTTGTAGTACAATGGACCCCTTATGGACTTTCCCCTCTCTCTGGGCATGGTGTGAGCGTTCAGGTGAGGATTGGGCTAGATAAACAATGGAGGAAAGACCATGGGCAGCCAAACAATTGAGCACAAGGAGAAAATGAAATGGGGGAGCCAAGGAACTGTCGAGCAAAAGGAAAAGAGAAAGTCGAGGAACAGTCGGGCATAAGGCAAGGAAGGAATGAGAGAACTTTCCAGAGCACGGGCCTTCATAGTGCCTGGTGAATTAACATGGGCGAGACCCATGAAGGTGGAGGTGATTTCTAGCCTGGTGAAGGTACCTTGCTTGGTGCATCCAACCTAGTTAGCACAAGGCTGCATTAAGTTTACTTGGAGTGCCCTGCGCACTGCCATTAATCCACGACGAGTGTGGGTCATTCACTCTTGAGGGAAGGGAGGCTGGCAGGAGGAATTAATAGCTCTCTATGCGACCTATCTCCACCTGTCATCCTTCTCATTCCAGCTATCACTCCATCTAGGAGAATTTAACATCATATCATGTAGTTACTACTCTAGTATATTTTTTTAAAATTTGAGTAATAGTAACTTATAAGAAAGAATTTAACATCATATCAAGAGGATCATGAATCACTAGGCAAGCTTGACATTTCAATATAGATATAAAATGTTACAATGAAAATATGAAACAATACTTCAATATGAATATAATCAAGATCATATATTTTTGTTAAAACAAATGAAAAATGATTATAGTGTATAAAATTTTATTCAAATTGAAAAAATTCTCTATCATATTATTTTTTTTTTAATTATTTATAAAATATCAAACAAATTTCTATAAAATGAAACTCATTACAAAATTACAAAATTTTAATCTACCACTATAAAAACTAAGTCACACATTTCCTTTATAATTATTAAACTAAAAATTGAAAGATGTTACATGATATTTCACATTTTTTTTATAAATATTAAACTAAAAATCGAAAGAAATTATATGATAATTTCATACCTCTTAAATTTGAAAAATTACAAAAAAAAATTACATTTACTGAAAACAAATTTTGACAAATCCCTATTTGGATTATTTTTACAAACATATATATTATAATTTGAAAAAAAAAAAATTAAAAAAAACACAAATCAATAAAAAAAAATAAAAATAAACGAAAACTACATTCAACAAACAAAATTTTGACAAATACTTTTTTACATTATTTTTACAAACATATATTAGGATTTACAATGCACATCAATTAAAAAAACAAAAATCAAATCCTTCATCTCTTACTATAAGACGAGCGATCAATAAGATAGTTACAGTGGTGAAGATGAGTACCATGAAATAAGTACCATGCACAAAAAGATGCTTGGAGAGATCAATACCATGCTGAAGAAGATGCTTGGAGGATTTGTAGAAGATAGGTAAGTACCAATAATGATAACCATGCACAAAAAGACTACATTAGATTTGGAGAAGATAAATAATAACCATGCACAAAAAGACTGCATTAGATTTGGAGAAGATATATAAGTACCAATAATTATAATAAGTACAATGACATTTTAACTTGTTCTATTTAATAAAAAAAAATAGCTATGTCTTCATTATTATTCAAGTTTCAAGTACAAATTTATTTAAAAACAATTTTTTTTTATTTAAATGTATAATTTTTTTTTTATTAAAATTTATTTAATAGAGAAAAGTATAATAAAATTTATATAAATTTAATTTTTTACATGATCATTAAAAAACTAATAATTAAATGAATAATTTTCCTAATAACTTAATAAGCTATATATTTTAATAAAAATATTACAAAACTAATAATTCCATGTATATTCAAATTAATAATTAAATAAATAATTTCTCTAATAACTTAATAAGTGTATGTTTTAATAAAAATATTACAAAACTAATAATTCCATATATATTTAAAGAAAAAATCAAGAAATTGAATATGTTAATAGTAATATAAAAAGCAAGTATGCATGTCATGTTACTACTAAAACATGAGATACTATTTTAATAGTTTTTATATTTTTTATTGGAGTAATATTAATTTTTAAGGAAGAATTTAACATTATATCTTTTTTTTTAAATAAAAGTAACTATATATTGATATTCACAAATATACGTGGCATTACAAAATCTGGATTCATGTCCTGTCACAGTTGGGAATCCAGGACAGGATTCAAGTACAACTGTAACTGTTTGGATGTCTAACTCACAAAAAAGGTCACAGTGACCAACTAAGCGTAATTGACTAAACCAAAAGAAAAACATTAACCTAAGGGAGCTAGTCCAAGTGAAAGCTTGGGCTCGGCCAACCATGGGCACTATAGGCTGGGAAAAATTTATGGCCGCATGTTGGGCACCATTTGTTTGCAGGAGCTTCTATCATCGCGTCAAACATGAGGTCCATACGCTATCCCAAGATTTGTTGAATGTGTGCTCGATTGTCCATTTTCTACCACAACTCAAAGATGAGTTGAAGGTGCTCGTCTGGAAATCGAATTGGGGTGGGCGGAGGTGATGCCTCCATAAGATCTGCATCCATCTCCAAGTCTACATCCACTACATCCATCGTTGTCGTTGGTGTAGCCACTTTCCGGCTCGGAGGAATTTCTTCCTCCACTAAACATTCTCCAATGCCATAAAAATGTTCTGGAGTGTGGATGTTGTCGGGGGAAATTTCTAGGTGAAGGTTAGGCGTAGGGGAAAATTTATCAGGAGGGAGAATTTCCTCCTCGATTGAACAACTTCCATGGTCATTGGTGGGATTGGGGGTAGGAGACCAGAGTTGTTGAGGTTGATTATGGCTCTGGTCGAGACGAATGATAATGATGAGGGCTAGCTTAGAGCGGGGGAGTCTTTTACGTCTAGTAAGGGCGTTGTAGTACAATGGGCCCCTTATGGACTTGCCCCTCTCTCTGGGCATGGTGTGATCATTTAGGTGAGGATTGGGCTAGATAAACAATGGAGGAATGACCGTGGGCAACCAAACAATCAAGCGCAAGGAGAAAATGAAATGGGGGAGCCAAGGAACTGTCGAGCAAAAGGAAAAGAGAAAGTCGAGGAATAGTCGGGCATAAGGCAAGGAAGGAATGAGAGAACTTTCCAGAGCACAAACCTTCATAGTGCCTGGCGATTTGACATGTGCGAGACCCATGAAGGTCGAGGTGACTGCTAGCCTGGTGAAGGTACCTTGCTTGGTGTGCCCAACCTAGTTAGCGCAAGGTTGCATTAAGTTTACTTGGAGTGCCCAACGCACTACCATTAATCCACGATGAGTGTGGGTCATTCACTCTTGAGGGAAGGGAGGCTGGCGGTAGGGATTAATATCTTTCTATGCGACCTATCTCCACTTGTCATCCTTTTCATTCCAGCTATCACCCCATCCGGGAGAATTTAACATCATATCATGTAGTTACTACTTTAGTATTTTTTTTTAAATTTGATTAATAGTAATTTATAAGAAAGAATTTAACATCATATCATGTAGTTACTACTTTAGTATTTTTTTTTAAATTTGATTAATAGTAATTTATAAGAAAGAATTTAACATCATATCAAGAGGATCATGAATCACTAGGGAAACCCGACATTTCAATATAGATATAAAATATTACAATGAAAATATGAAACAATACTTCAATATGAATATAAACAAGATCGTATATTTTTGTTAAAACAAATGAAAAATGATTATAGTGAACAAAATTTTATTCAAATTGAAAAAATTCTCTATCATATTATTTTTTTTATAATTATTTATAAAATATCAAACAAATTTCTATAAAATGAAATTCATTGCAAGATTGCAAAATTTTAGTCTACTACTATGAAAATTAAGTCACACATTTCCTTTATAATTATTAAACTAAAAATTAAAAAATATTATATGATATTTCACATTTCTTTTATAAATATTAAATTAAAAATAGAAAAAAATTATGTGATAATTTCATACCTATTAAATTTGAAAAATTACATTTACTGAAAACAAATTTTGACAAATCCCTATTTGGATTATTTTTACAAACATATATATTATAATTTGCTAAAAAAAATAATTAAAAAAAAACACAAATCAATAAGAGAAAGTTAAAAGAAAACTACATTCAACAAATAAAATTTTGATAAATACTTTTTTACATTATTTTTACAAACATATATTAGGATTTACAATGCACATCAATTAAAAAAACAAAAATCAAATCCCTCATCTCTTACTATAAGAAGAGCGATCAATAAGATAGTTACAGTGATAAAGATGAATACCACATGAAATAAGTACCATGCACAAAAAGATGCTTGGAGAGATCAATACCATGCAGAAGAAGATGCTCGGAGGATTTGTAGAAGATAGGTAAGTACTAATAATGATAACCATGCACAAAAGGACTGCATTAGATTTGGAGAAGATAAATAAGTACCAATAATTTCGAACAAGCTAAAAGAAGTATGGTGGCTTCAACAAATAAAAAATGCATGCATAAAGCTCACAGAAATTACCACAAGCTTGGCACTGCGTCCAGTCACAGAAATTACACTTTCTGTGACTGGACGATGATTTGAAAGGATTATACTTTCGATCACAGAAATTACCACAAGCTTGGCACTGCGTCCAGTCAAGTCGCTGCCCGTGTGGAGGATCAAATGCAAATTCAATGGAACCGCAGATCCTATCGTCATCTGCATAAAATCTCTGTGTATGAGTGACATCTACTCTGCAAGCAATCCTTATCTCGATTGCAGATTCTGTGCATCCAACGGTATGAACGAACTGTTGATTTCGTCCATGTCCGTTGGATGAACAGAATTGCAATCGAGTTAAGTTTGGGTCTCTGTAAGTGTTAGTGAAAGAATGAGTGGCGCAACTTGCATGAAATGACAAAGCAACATGAAATACCGTCTTTCCACAGTGAAGCAACATAAAGATACTGAAAATGCAGAATATGAATTGGATTTATATAGATATGAGGGAGAGCGATTTGAATGACAAAAGTCAATCACCATTCTTGTAACATCACGATATTGGTGGATATCTATTAATATGAACATTGCAAACAAAAAGAGTCATAAAATTTTTAATTGTAAAATAAATATATTTTAAATTTTTATTATATGACTGGATATCAATTAATAAAATATTTATTATTATTTTATAAAAAATATTATATTAATATGAAGCTTACAAATTACAAACAAAAAAACAAAAAATTTTACCATCTTTTTAATTTCCCAATTTTAAATTGTAAAACCTTTTCAATTTCTCATATTTTAAAACTTAAAATAAATTTGTTCTTTTCACTGCATTAATAAAATATATAAATTGTGTTTGACTTTTTTTAATATTATATATAAAATATGTTTGAGTTTTTTATAAATTTGGTTTATAAATTTATATTATTTTTTTATTTCTTTGACTTTTTTAATAACATATATAATTGATATATGAATTTTTTTTAATAATTTTATTTACAAATTTATATTATTTTTTAAACTCGTATTCTCCTGTAAACAAATGCAAATATTGGTGGTTGATGACAAAAAAAAATTATGGCAAATAAGAAATCCGTGATATATATGTTGATAGTGATGAGGATGTTGTTTATACTTTTCTTAAATTAAATTTAACTAAGAAATTGGTGTCCCCTACTACCTAATTTTATCTTATGTTTTGGTTCCGATTGACGTTACCCCAAATGATGTTGATGTTGACTCGACGTTGATAACTTGATAGGAGCTGTCAATTTATTTTATTAGTCGTTGCATTTAATTACGTCATTGCAATCGTCAATTTATTTGCTTTGAGAATTATGGATTATAGTCAACGATTTTGTATATTAGGTTTTTGAATTTTAATCGATTACAATGTTTTTTTATTGGTATAAAATATCAACATTTAATATTGTGAAATTTTTTGTTTGTTCTATAGACTAGCACAATTATATAATTTATGATTGAAAAACGTAAATCTATAACAAGTAAAGGAAGATTCTGAAAACTGTAATTATAATTTTAAAACTTAATTGTAAACTTCATATGTAACCCTAACGTCAAAACGCTAAAACAGTGAAAAAAAATCTTAACTGTAACTATTTCTCTCCCGCATTTGCCACGGTTTTCTCTCCTGCATGTGTAACAATTTCTCTCCCGCTTTTACGTGGCATTAAAATAATATGCACAACTGTTTTTTCTCGTGCTTTATGGCACAATCATTTGCTTTATGGAGGACTCTGTTTTCGTTTGCCTAATTTGACATACTAGTTTTATGTGTAATTTTTTAATATAATTAGGTAAATGTTAAAAAGTAAATAGATTAATCGATGCATTCAAAAATACAAAGAAGTTATGAAGAGTAAATCACATTCATTGATTTGGGAGGACCAACATTTTCAATTGTTAGCCATCAGATTAGAATTTTAGATTAAAATGTTATTAATTGTGCCCATCTCCAATAAGTATAAGCCTTTCGACATAATTAATATATTACGAGATTCTTTTTTTATTAATTTCATTGATTAAAAATATATTTTCAAGTTAGATGGGAATTTCCAAAATTAAATATTAAAAAATATATGATATTCATAGTTGTTTCATAAATTTTTGTTGATGTATTATCATTGACATTTACAAAGGTTAATTAATTCTTAGTTTTAAATGAAATATTTTATGATTTTAGATAAATTTTTAAAATTTTAACCTATACTTCAAAACATTAAATATAAATTAAATTTTATTTCCATTTTGCATAATCTTGAATTAAATCTTGTAATTTTATTGAGAAATACAAATTAAAAACACTTGAATTTCACAAATAGAAATTAAAAAGAAAAAATGATCAAACATAAATTTTAAAGCATGTATGCAAAAATTAAAACAACCAATCACAAACGCACATGAGCACTTAAAAATTTCAATATCAATTTATGAATTACATTATGAATTAAAAATTATGAATTACATTTTTAATGTTTCAAAAGACTTCAAGTATCATAATAATATATATCAAAATCTTGAGGAGTATTATAAATTTTAGAGAATTAGCATAATCATGTACAAGATTGTAGGGTTTCATCTTGTTGATTAATATTTTATCACTTTTATTAATAAAAGGGAATTTCATCTTGTTGACTAATATCTTATCACATTTATTAATATAAATTTGGTAATATTTAATACTTTTTATTTTCTATAGAAAAAAAGAAGAAAAACTTCTTGTTTATAAGAAAAAAAATAAAAATTACATTATGCAATTCTTATGAAAACATTTCATAAGCATTGAGAAGAATGCTTACTCTTGACATGCTTAAAAGCAAAGTTGTTGTCGGAATGCCAACTGAAAGGGTGTCATTGTTCCTGCACCTCGAAGATTCAGTTTTCAGCTCTGCAACCTCCAAATGCATCACAAAGCCTCCAAGGTTGTTGATAAGGACGAAGATAAAAGCTATGGCCATTAAGGTTGTGGTTCTAATGCATTGGTCGATCGTCCTCCTCATGCGAGTGAGAGGCCTTGTCATGTGGTAAGGGCTGCCTGGGTTTAATCCCATCATAAATGGCGAGGAGATCGGAACTGGTGGCCAACATTTATGGCACCACCTGGCTCTGATCCGCGTGTCCTTCCCTTTCCATGTGGCACCCCATCCGGGGGTTGGAGATCCATGTTGGCAAGAGTTTGACACCTCTCTCAGATGTTTGAGTATTTTGAGTCTTCGTAGTTGTGTGCTTCCCAGTGTATGGATTCTGTCTCCTTTGTTACTCCTTCATTTGTTGGGCAGTCCGCTACCCTATTTGCCTCTCTCTTCACGTGGGAAGGGGTGATGTTGAGGTTGGCCCTTGAATTCCTCTAGCAGCCTGAAGAATCACCACCTGGGTGAGATTTTCTGCGGGTTTTCCCCGTGGAGGATTTTGGTGATTAGTTAAATGACAATTTGTGAGTCCCCCTCCAAGATGAGCTTGTGGCTATGTCTTGCAAGTGCTTCTTGGAGACCTTACAGTAGGCCCATTAACTCCGTTGCATTGTTTTTTGTTTCCCCCAGATATCCAGCTACCAAGACGAGGATTTCTTCTCTGAAGTTTCTAAGTGTGGCTCTATAGCCAGCTGGTCCTAGGTTTCCTTTGGAAGCCCCATCGAAATTGATCTTTATGAAACCTACAGTAGGAGGGGTCCAGGTGGTTGGGTTGTTGTTTTGTCGTTTAGGCGCCCTTATTGTCAGTTTGTTCATCAAGATGGGGTGCCATCTTTGCAAAATGCATTGTTCTTCTCGGTTGCAATTTAATTCCTCTAGTTTCCAAATTTTGCTTCTAACTGTTTCCTTGACAAGTGTGACGATTTTTTCCCAAGTTAATCCTGGTGTGGATTCCCTGGAGTGGAAAATTCTTTTGTTTCGTTCCTTCTAGATCTGCCAGAGAATAAAGCCCAGGAGCAGTTGCCATATATAATTCAATAGAGGGTTGTTGTAAGTGGTCGAGTCCTAGTTTTCAATCATGCCTCTGATGCTTCTTCTGTTTTGATTGGATCGACACATTATTTGAGCTCCCTGGTCCCATATTAATTGGTTGTAATGACAATCGTTGAATAGATGTTCTTTGGTTTCCTCTTGTTGTTGGCATAAGACGCAAATTGAGGGCCCAATGAAGCCTCTTCTTCTGAGGTTGTCCCAGGTTAGAATTATGTTGTGTGCAATCGACCAGAGCAAGGTGGACACCTTGGGCCAGAGTACCGGGTTCCAAACCTTGTTCCATATGTTTTCCTTTTCCCAATTTTGGTAGTTGCCTTGTAGGTAGTAGGCTTCTTTGACTGAGAAGTTGCCAGTAGTGGAGTGCCCCCATCTAAGAATATTCAGGTTCTCTCTGTTGGGGATTTTCTGATGACTTGCGTAGTGTTGCCAAGATTGCAAGTTTAGATTTTCTGGAACCCCTAACTCCTAGTTAGAATTCTTCCACTTTCTCCTTTGCAGTCTTTGCTCCTCGGGTTTCCAGATATCTTTCACCCTTAGAGGAATGTTATGGTTGAGATCATGTTTAAGAGGCCTTAGCTCTTCCAGGTCATTTAGGGGTTTGAGTTGCTGCCATGAATCTTGCCAAAATATTGCACTTTTTCCATTTCGTATCTCCCAAAAAGCATGGCTTTGTACCAGGTCTTTGTTTTTCCAAGTTGTGTTCCAAGTGTTGGATCCTTTTATTCGGGTATTGTGCCTGATCAATTGGTTCTCTAGTATGGAGGGATCATATTTCTTCTTCCATATTTTCACCCATAGAGCATCTGGCGTTTTCAACCATCTCAACCACATTTTGGCCCCCATTACCTGGTTAAGCATCCCTGGATCTTGGAGTCCCAGGCCTCCCATGCTTTTTGGTGTGCAGATCTTATCCCATCCTACAAGTGACCACTTGTTGTTGGGTTGAAGGCCTTACCAGAGGAAGTTTCGCTGGAGGTTCCTTATAGCTTTTATGATTTTATTAGGAGCTGCTAAGGCAGTGAAAAGGTAGGTGGGAAGGGTTTGCAGGAAAAATTTAAGAAGGACCAGCCTGGCCACAATATTTAGCATTCTGAAGGTCCAGTTGTTCAACCTATTGGAGATGGAGAGAAGGAGGTTGTCCCAGGAAATGGATTTTGCTGCTGCTCCTGTTAGAGGAATGCTTAGGTAATTGGATGAAAGGGAGCTCTTGGGTATTCCCAGGAGTTTGGAGATGTGAAGTTGGACCGCAGCCGGAGTATTGAAGAAGAAGAGTTTGGATTTGTCCAGGTTAAGCATCATGCCTGATGCTTCTATGAAATCAGAAAGGATGGAATTAAGTTTGTTTGCCTCTTTTGCAGTTGGGGATTTCATGAGTAGGGTTTCATCAACAAATTGATTGTGTGAAGGTGTCGGTTGGATGTTGTGTAGAGGCAAGACTTTGAGAGATCCTTCTAGGACCATTGATTTAATGTAACGTCTCAGGCCTTCCGCCATGAGTACAAATAAAAAGGGCGATAAGGGGTCCCCTTTTTTGATACCTCTAGAGGGTAAGAAGGACCGGGAAGGGATTCCATTGACAAGGATGGAGAAGAAAGTCAAGGAGGTGAGGTTCAAGATCCAGTTCACCCAATGTTGATCAAAACCAAAATAATTTAAAGTGGCCCGTAGATACTGCCAACTGACTCTATCAAAAGCTTTTGAAAGATTAAGTTTTATTAGCATACCTGGAGTTTTTGTCGACTTGAGAGAGTGGATGACCTCATGAGCTAGTATGATATTGTCCATGATTTGTCTACCCTCTACATATCCTACTTGTTCCTTGGAGATGACGAAGGGCAGAATTGGCTTGAGGCGATTCGCAACCACCTTTGTGATGTTTTTGTAAATTACATTACATAGAGCGATAGGTATGAACTGTTTGGGATTTGTGACCCTTTCCTCTTTTGGTATTAGGGTGAGAAAGGTAGCATTAAGAGCCAGGAGGACTTGGCCTGATGTCCATGATTCATCCACTACCCCCGAGACCTCTTTCCTTACTATATCCCAACAGTGATGGAAGACGTCAATAGTAAATCCATCTAGGCCAGGGGATTTCCTTGGGGGCATTTCTTTTGCTTCTTGGTCCACTTCCTCCTGAGTGATATGTCTCATTAGAGTTGTGTTTTGTTCAGGGGTCACCAAAGAGGGTATGTGACTAGTAACTCATATGATTGCTGCGTCTCTATCCTCCCTGGTTTCCGTTAGGAGATCCTGGTAGTACCCATTAAGTTCTTCTTCTATTTGGGTATGTTCTCTGATTGGATTTCCCTGTCTGTCTTCCAGATGAGTAATTCTGTTGATGTGTCGGCGGTGTACCATGGTTCCGTGAAAGAATTTTGTGTTCTTTTCCCCCTCTTTGAGACATTGTACCCTGGCCTTCTACCTCCATAAAATTTCCTCTTTCTTTCTCCTTTCCTCTAGTTGCATTTGTAGCTTCTCTTCCTCTTCCATTAGTTCAACAGTTCGTGTTCCTGAAATGAGATCTTTTTGGATTACCATTAGCTTGTTCTCTATTTCCTGCATGCTTTGGAATATGTTTCCAAAGGTGTTTTTATTCCAGTGCTTTAGGGATTGCTTGAAGTTTTTAAGCCGTTGCTGGAATCTGTACATGCTGGTACCATGATCTATTTCAGCCTAAGCCCGCCATGTTTTAGCAAGATGATGGAAGTTTGGGTGTGTGAGCTAGAATTTCTCAAACCGAATGGGTTTATATTTGGGTATTGCCTCTGTTTCTAGATGGAAGGCTATTGGCCAGTGGTCTGATCCAACTTTAGGGAGAATGAGACTTTCCATACAAAGGTCCTTCTCAATTAGTTCCTCAGCCACAAGGAAGCAATCCAGGTGACAGGCTACATGTTGGTTTCCTTATCTGCGGTTGGACCAGGTGAAAGTACCATTGTTGTTCTCTATATCTACTAACTTTAGATGTTCAATAAGGGTTTTGAACTTACCACTATCTTGTTTTATCCTTTTTCTCTCGCTGATTTTTTCTTCTAGCGACAGGATCATGTTGAAATCGCCTCCTATGATTTAGTTAGGTGTGGCTATCACTGATTTGATAAAACCTATCCGCTCCAAAAATTTATCTGTTTCCTGTTGACTTTGGGGTCCATAGACATTAGTGACGGTCCCCTCCTGATTTGAGCTTGTGACTTCAAAGTGGGTTGTTATGGTACCTATTGTGGAGAAATATTTACTGAGAGTGGTGTTGTTCGAGTTCTAGAGTATGGCCAGACCCCCTGAGGCCCCTGAGGAGTCTGTTAGAACAAAGTCGCATCCTCTCCAGATGCACTGGCAGATGGTATCAACTTCTGTCCCTGCACATGTTATTTCTTGTAACATTAGAATATCTGGGTTTTCTGCCTTGATGCAGTCTCATAGGATCCTTTGTTTCGATCTACCATTGAGTCCTCTGATGTTTCATGTGATGATATTCATCATAATGAGGGTGGTGTCGGGTGGAGGTATCCCTCCGAGAGCTTCTGAATCTATCCTGAGTTTATCATTAGATTGTCCGCCTCCTTGATTAGTTGATGTACTATTTTGCGTCCCCTTCTTTTATTCTCTCATGGCATCTTTTTTGAGCTTGGACCTAATTCTGTAGCTATGCCAAGGCGTGTCGTGGATCCCTCTATTGAATCGAGGAAGACCTTGTGTACCTTTCAGAGTTTCTCTTCAGGGAGGGCTTGCAGATCCTTTTGATTAAGGGCTTCCTCTAGTTTCTCAAGGTCAATGCCTACTGAATCTTGAGCATCCATCTGCATTAAGATGTCGCCGTCTCCATCTCCTCTCTCTTCTGGGTAGATTTCCCAGTTTGGGCCAGAAGAGGAAAGGGTTTGGTTCTATTCTTTGCCCTGTCGCGACTCTTTGTGTGGATCTTGGATTTCTTCTTCTTTGGGTAGTTGGTTCAGTATCTCATAAGAGTTATTGGTCGAGATCTTGGGCTTGGGGTCGGGAGCTTCTTTCTGGGAGGGTTTTTCTTTCTTGTCGTGATAGTGGTGAAGCCATCTTTCTGTGTGGTATCACTGGCTTTGATGGCCTGCTTTCTCAGGGGGCAGTCTCTGAACAAGTGACCGTGTTCATGAGATTTTCTGCAATAGAAAGGGATATGCTCGTAGTCCAGTGTTTGTTTCTAGTCTTCATCCTGATATTCCAACATTATTTCCCCTGGTAGAGCATCAGATATATTCATATAGACACATATTCGGGCGTAAGAGGTGTATTTCCTTTGCTTTGTGGCTTTTGAGGTTTTAACATAATGACCCATTGTGTTACCTATTCCCATGAGAATCTCCTCCAACCAAAACTCCTGCAGCAGGGAATAGAGGCGGATCCAGGCAGGCATCATTGTGAAGTCTTCCTTGTCTGGGCTGAAGCGTTATGTCCAGAATCTTAGGAATAGCCTTGCCGAGTTGTAGAAATATGGGTCGTTCTCAAAGATTTGATCTCGGTCTTCTGGGTTGTACAGAATAATTGTGAAGAAGCCCTTAGAGATGAGTTGAACCTCATACTCACCTTTGGGGTTCCACCAGTGTTTTATCCATCTGTTCAGATCCCGTTCGAACAGCCACAGTCCCAGAAATTTGCCAATGAGGGCATGCTCTTGCATGAACTGGGTATGCTCCCCCACTCTTGTTGAGCTTATGATGTATCTCGGAGATTTTTTCGTTTGTGGGATGCATTTTCCCAGCTCCCACCCACGAGGTGCTTTTGGATGGGACGTGTTGGCTTCCGTCTCCATTTCCTTGCTAAGTCCTTGTTCTCTGGCGAGGAGTTGTTCACGGATTTGCGGTGGCGGCTCAAAAGATGGTAGTTTTTCCCTTGTGCCCGCTCGATCGTTAGCCATGACATTGTTGTACGAGGGGGGGGTTTCCCCCCCTCTTCTGTGTTCATCTTGACGGATCAGGTCAGAAGGCTGTCGATGCCTGATATGGGCAGGTGATTTGCTGCGGTTCGTCATGGTTCAGTCATGCAGCGGTTCACGTCAAGGTTGAAACTAAGGTTTCTGCTTCATTCTTGCACTTTTTTTTTTACAAATATATATTAAGATTTACAATGCACATCAATTAAAAAAAACAAAAATCAAATCCTTCATCTCTTACTATAAGAAAAGCGATCAATAAAATAATTACAGTGATGAAGATAAGTACCATGAAATAAGTACCATGCACAAAAAGATGCTTGGAGAGATCAATTCCATGCAAAAGAAGATGCTCGAAGGATTTCTAGAAGATAGGTAAGTACCAATAATAATAACCATGCAAAAAATACTGCATTAGATTTGGAGAAGATAAATAAATACCAATAATTTCGAACAAACTAAATAACTTCGAACAAACTAAAATAAGTATGGTGGCTTCAACAAATAAAAAATGCATGCACAAAGCTTCATAAAAATAGAATTTTATTGTATAAAAACAAAACATAAAAATAATTTTAGTTTAGTTTTCATTTGTATGAGAAATAATTTTATACTCTTGCCCTTGCCCGTATGAGGAGAAATAATTTGTATGACAAATTTATATTATTTTTTAAACTCATATTTTTAAATATGTTGGTAGTGACGAGGATGTTGTTTATACTTTTCTTAAATTAAATTTAACTAAGAAATTGGTGTCCCCTACTACCTAATTTTATCTTATGTTTTGGTTCCGATTGACGTTACCCCAAATGATGTTGATGTTGACTCGACGTTGATAACTTGATAGGAGCTGTCAATTTATTTTATTAGTCGTTGCATTTAATTACGTCATTGCAATCGTCAATTTATTTGCTTTGAGAATTATGGATTATAGTCAACGATTTTGTATATTAGGTTTTTGAATTTTAATCGATTACAATGTTTTTTTATTGGTATAAAATATCAACATTTAATATTGTGAAATTTTTTGTTTGTTCTATAGACTAGCACAATTATATAATTTATGATTGAAAAACGTGAAAGAAAATCTTAACTGTAACTATTTTTCTCCCGCGTCTGCCACGGTTTTCTCTCCTGCGTGTGTAACTATTTTCTCTCCTGCTTGTGGCACAATGGTTTTCTAAATAACACTTAAGTGGTATTAAAATAATATGCACAATTGCTTTCTCTAGTGCCCGGGTGGCACAACGGTTTTCTTTGCTGTGGTATATGCCATCTACTCTATGGAAGAGACGGTTTTCAGTTGCTCGACTTGGCACAATCGTCTGTTCTATGGAGGACTCTGTTTTCGTTTGCCCAATGTGGCATACTAGATTTTAACTGATCAACCATTCATTACAGTCTAGAAACATTACAGAGATTGGAACATTGTTATTGAAGTTGAAAGGTGGACACTAATAATTTAAATTTGGTAATCTCAAATGTGGCAATCATGTGGTGCTATAGTAATTTTTTAATATGATTAGGTAAATGTTAAAAAGTAAACAGATTAATCTATGCATTCAAAAATACAAGGAAGTTATGAAGAGTAAATCACATTCATTGATTTGAGAAGACTACTAAGAATATGCCATCAGATTAGAATTTTAGATTAAAATGTGATTAATTATACTCATCTCCAATAGGTATAAGCCTTTTGGCGTAATTAATATATTACTAGGTTCTTTTTTTTATTAATTTCATTGATTAAGAATATATTTTCAAGTTACATGCTAATTTCCAAAATTAAATATTAAAAAATATATGATCTTCATAGTTGTTTCATAAATTTTTGTTGATGTATTATCATTGACATTTACAAAGTAAATATTTAGTTAATTAATTCTTAGTTTTGAAATGAAATATTTTATGATTTTAGATAAAATTTTAAAATTTTGATTTATACTTTAAAACAGTAAATATAAATTAAATTTTATTTTTATTTTGCATGATCTTTAATTAAATCTTGTAGTTTTATTGAGAATTACAAATTAAAAACATTTGAATTTCACAAATAAAAATTAAAAAGAAGAAATGATAAAACATAAATTTCAAAGCATATATGCAAAAATTAAAACAACCCATAGCAGAAGCACATGAGCACTTAAAAATTTCAATATCAATTCTATTATTCTGTAGAAATTATGAATTACATTTTTATTGTTTCAAAAGACTTCAAGTATCATAATAAATATGAGTATTATAAATTTTAGAGAATTAGCATAACCATGTACAAGATTGCAGGGTTTCATCTTGTTGATTATTTTATCACTTTTATTAATAAAAGGGAATTTCATTTTGTTGACTAATATCTTATCACATTTATTAATATAAATTTGGTAATATTTAATACTTTTTATTTTCCAAAAAAAAAAAAAACTTCTTATTTATAAGAAAAAAAAATACATTATGCAAATGATATGAAAACATTTCATAAACATTGAGAAGATCATTCTATGAAAACATTTCATAAATATTGAGAAGATCATCTCCGTATTTCAAAGATATTTATGATAAATTTAAGATCATCCTCCCTATTTCAAAGATATTTATGATAATATTGTAGATTAATATACATTTCAATGTTATTTGATACATATTAATCATGAATCTTACTTTTCCATCTCTGGCCACCCATGCAAAAAGATCCATATTAAAGGTAAATCAGAAATAGGCCGGTTAAGATTTGAAGGAGAAAATGAAAGTTAAATATTTAAAAATAAGAAGGTTCAGATTTGAATGAGAAAATGAAAGTTAAATATTTAAAAATAAGAAGGTTCCGATTTGAATGAGAAAATGAAAGTTAAATATTTAAAAATAAGAAGGTTCATATTTGAAGGGGAAAATGAATTTTTCAATGTAGAAAGGCACGCAGGCGCGAGTAATGTGGCTACTGTAACCTCTGGCCAACCACGACTCCTTTTCCCTTCTTCTATCATTAGAGCGCGGTCTTGCCAAGACACCTTCACATCCTGATTGGCCAGTTGCGATAGGTTCAATCTCATCGTGGCGGTCCATCCTATCTGGCATCTCACCATTTTGGCGGTCCATCCTATCTGGCGGTTCATCCTATCTGGAATCTCATCGTGGCGGTCCATCCTATCTGGTGGTTCATCCTATTTGGCATCTCTTGTTTTTGCTTTTTAACAAATACACGTGTATTGAATTTGTCCGATACATATAACACATAGATGAACACAAAAATTAATGTAATCAAGCAAATTTAATATAAATATGCATTCAGCAAAAAGTTGTTTACCATGAATGACATTTAGATTGGATTTAAAAATTGCTTTTTTACAATGTTTTTATATTTGAGAAATGTCTTTTTAAGTTAATAATAATTAAATTAATTTTGAAAAAATATTACACATTTTAATAAAAAAATTATTTTGATTTATGATATTAAATTTTCTGATATTCATTTTTATTTTCAAATTTAAAAAATTATTTGTACACAACTTTTGAAATTTAATTAAGTTTATAGATGGCTATTAAAAATACCAGAATTAATGACCTTTTAATTATTGATACTCCTTTAATGACGACTATTTCATATGTTGAGAATATTCTTGGTTATGACAACAAATAAAAGATTGTAATTTGAAAAATTAACTTTCTTGCCTAACAAAAGATGTATGTTAGTCATTAATTTAAATGATTAAAGTGATTTACTGGATTTACGTTTTTAACTTTGCTTATTTTTTAAGTTTTTTAGTATCATTTGCTTTTTTACTACATTTATGTTCTTTTAATTAAACTTTTTCACTTACCAGATGTCACTTGGATGCTGAGTGGGGCTCCTTAAGTGGAGGGGCTTACTGTTGCCACGTTGGTGATTAGGTGATTAGTCTCAGGCGTTTCATATAGTCCATGATTTTTATAATAGTCAACATTCACATGAATCTACCAAACTTATGCCTAGACTCTATACTAACAATCATAATCTTTGATCTAGTGAATATATCTACCACAACAATTCGACAAATCGATTCCTCCCAAGAATCAAGTGATGTTCCTCTGCCTCCTTCTCTTCAAGTAATATACTCAGGTTAACGTGGATCCAACAATAATTTTCAGCCAACTTAAGGATTTGAAGTAGTGAAGATGTATTTAGTAAAAAAATGCAAGGTCAAATCCATGCTTAACAATTCCAATCACTTAGGTTGGTGGATGATAGATCAATCTGTGAGACAAATCTGATCAAAAGAGGCTAGCTATACATGTGAGGTAGAATGGGCCTCGGCATGCTTTTACTGTATTTTCCAATTAAACACTCAACTGTAGAATGGACATTTCCATCGATTGCAATTAATGGACAAGTGCTCTCATGTGTGTCATAGAACCCCATTTCTCTAAACTAAGCTAATTGTGTTGCATAAAGTTTCTATGCTAGCACATCAGATGCATTTTTTAATGTCCACTGCCCAACCCTCCAAACATTCTGAATAGAGATTTCGCAGTCTTCCTTAATTTTCAATCCTGCATGGTTTTGTAGTTTTATACATTGTGTCAAGGCATCCCACATTTTGTTGCATCTTAATTCACCCCTCCTATCAATAGTGGATCTCATCAAATAAAGGAGATCAAAAGATGATTTTCTAAATTTCATGCAAATCAAATTTGTATTATTTTGTAAATGTTTACCCTTATTATGTGGATTTGAGTATCCATCTAAATATTGAATCAATCATTCATATCAATTTCTAGTTCTTCATCCTAGATAAGTCAAATCGACCCCCAAAGGTTTCATATATAACAAACCCTCATATTCATACATGAAAAATTGATCTCCAATAAAGTTCTTCAATTATTGCATTGGGTTTGATTACATACTTGAATCCATCAATAGAAAACCAATGAATTGACAAAATTTGTAATGTATCCAACCAAATTTCAGAGTTCCTCCTGAATTCACCATTTGATTCTTCAAATTTATTCATCAAGGTGATCCCAACATGAAAGAGCAACCTAGAAAGGGACAACCTAAGAACCCATGTGTTCTGCAATATTGTCAAAAGAGACCTCTACACAAAAACACTGCTTAGAAAGAAAAGGCAAAAATTTTGATTGGAGGTGGTTATTTTTATCATTGCTCATCGTTTATCCCACATTGGAAAAATACTAAAATTATCATTACTTTATATTTTAAAATTTTCACGTTATGCAAGAGGGAAAATAAATGTGACTTACTCAATAAGTGGTGCATTATAAAATGTGTGTGGGTTGTTATGTGAAACATTAAATATTTGGTGGCATCATATAACTTTTGTTAGAGTTTGAATAAGGGATTACAACTTCAGGAGTTAAGGGATTACAACTTCAGGCATGAATGAAGGATTGTTGTTATCCACATTTTTTGGTAAAAGAAAAAGAAAAATATTTCTTTTTGTAAAAGGTGCATGTAGATTTTTTTTTAGAAGAAACATTTTTTTTTTGTAAAATGATCTAGGAGAATCTTTTTTGAAAATTGGGAAACCTTTGGTGCTAGATATGAAAAATTTGAAGGGGTATTTGTGATGTGACTTGGTAGAAAATATGAAACAAGGTTGAAATATTAATCTACCACATTTTTTGATAAAAATATTCAATTTTTAGTGGTGCCCCTTGTCCTAGACTCATCCTGAAATTTGAATAAGGAGGTCCAAGGATACTTTTTACTTGTGTGTGATTGTGCATGATTTCTTGGAAATTTATGATTTTTTTGTATAGTTATTTGACACATTTAATTTGGTAAACAATATCCACACGGTGTAACAAGGAATAAAAACTTGATCTAAGTAAGTCAATAATTCAATCATCCATAAAGTGATGTGTAATCTCATGGAAGAAGAGACTAAAATGTGTGTGTTCCTCTAATATTCATGGAACATTAATTCATGGAAAATTAAATAGTCAATTGCACAAGTTTGAGTCATTGAATTAAGGGTTGAGTTACAAAACCCTTGGGGGAATTGTCAAAAAACAGACTTGTTTGAAATTTGAACAAGGAGGTCATTTTCAATCAAAATCAAATCATTATAAAATGACAATTTGGGGTGCAAGATCAATAGTACTTGACACCCCAAGGTTTTTGGAGATGAGAGCAACCAAACATGACATATACATAAACATATAAGCAAGTGAGTGAGTACAAGAGAGCGTAATAAGTGAAAAATATAAAATGGGTAAAGGAGGAAATCATTTGCAAAATGCTAATAAGGAAATCAAAGAATTACAAGATTCCTTACATGCTATGTAACTTATATTTGAATATATAATATAGAAAAGAAAGTCTTAGCTTCAATAATAAACCAAATCATTCACACAAAATAATGAACACAAGAGCATTGTAGAGAAAACCCTTGAGGTAGGGTAACACCATTAACTATTCCTTAAGGAAGGAAACACTCCTCAAGCAATACTTGCCAATTAATTACAATATTATTAATCATTTTTCATTACATTTCTTATACTTTTTTATATAGTAATATCTACCTCCTAGGAAAATTCTAGAGAAGGAACATTCTAGTAGGTGGAACCTTCTAGTAAGCCTTCTTATATTCATTGACCTCCTAGGAACATTATAGAAAATGAACATTCTAATAGGCCTTCTTACATTCATTGCTTTTACGCTATTACATAGGCCTTATTTATTAAAAATTGTGTCCATACATAGAAATACATAATCATATATCTATTATTATTTCCTTTGGGTACCTCCCTAGGTACCTCATATTACACCCCTAGGTATACTACATTACATGAATTGGATAATTGGATTGTTGATATTTACAAGAAAATTGATCAAAATGATAAATTGATTGAAGCACTTCAACTAAAATTTGTAGAAAAAAAAAGAAACAAATCAAGAACATGGTTAATTCAATATGTGAAACAAATGACCTCATATAAAAGGTTAATGCAACTTGTGACATAGATAGTCTAACTCAAATGGTTGATGTTACACATGCAACAAAAATATGGTTGATGATTCCTTATGAGTCATGAGATGGAATCATATAATGAATTGATGAAGATAATTTTTGTTCAAGATGAGTAACAAGAAGAAGCAAGCATTGATACTAGAAGCAATATCACTCGAAGTAAACTTGAATTTTCTTTTCAATTTCAAAAGAAATTTGCGACGAGTTATGGTGCAAGGAGAACAATAGGGGGGAGAGGTGTCGAGGTGTTAGGGGGTGGGAGGGTGCATGTAGAGGGGAAATGGGGGTGGGGTGGAAGGGTGCATGTCGAGGGGAAATAGGGAGTGGGATGGAAGGGAGATGCTCAACATCAACACCCACCAAATTTTTTTTATTGTTTTTTTGTTTTTTTTCCATCAAAACATTTTTATTGTTTTTTTATTTGGATATTTATATATGTTTTTTTTTTTATAATTATTTTACAATATTTATATTTAAAAATATATATATATTTTAATTAATAATAATTAAATTAACTTTTAAAAAAAATATTATACATTTTAATATATTTTTTATTTTGATTTATGATATTGTATTAATTTAATTTAAAAAAAATATTATACATTTAAAAAAAAAATTATTTTGATTTATTTAAATGACTCTTTAAATAATTTTCGAGACTCGTAAGGAGGTCTGTCTACATATGACGTAAGACCCAAGGAACGATGCGAAGCTTGAGGTTATATGCTACTATAATTACGTCTATGGACGTTACTTTATTGATAATTGGTGGATTAATCATTCTTCGTCTATAGGCGTTCCTTTATTGATAATTGGTGGTTTAAAGCCAAGTCATGTGACAATATTTTGAAAGGATGAAGGAGTGACCCACAAAATCCACAAGATTATTTTGTGGGACTGAGTTATTACTAGTATAATCATTTAAGTTATGGTTGATGAACATCGATAGGTCATTTCAGATTCAAGAGTCGACTGCTTTAGATTCAAGAGTGGCTGATGAATCTAAGAGATGGTCACCTCAGATTCAAGAGTTCGCTGCTTAAGATTTATAAATATATCCCCAAAATAAAACACGTACATGCAACAAATGTGGAATTCAAGAGTCTGCCACTTCAGATTCATAAATATATCTCCAAAATAAAACAAGTGTGTGCAACAATATGACACTTTAATCCTCATTAATTAGGTAAACTTGGAAATCACTCGTTAGGGCAGTAAATTATTAATCATATTAAGTAAATGTGAAAAAGTAAACAAGTCAACATAAATGCAAGGAAGTTATCAATATTAAATTTCATTCATTGATTTGAGAGGACAACTAAAAATATGCCAACATCTTTAGTTGTTAGCCATCGGATTAGAATTTTAGATTAAAAGGTGATTATTTGTGCCCATCTCCAATAGATATACGCCTTTCGGTGTAATTATGCTTAACACTTTTAGCATTGTAAATTTTAGCTTCACATAAATGAATACCTTTAAATTTAGGATTTGAAGTGATAAACTAGTTCATCAATTTCATGTGGTTTTAAGAAAATCAAAACTTTTGGTGTGATAATTGTTTTGTGTTTAGGTTTAGTTTTTAAAATTTTAAGGTTTTTAGATCTAGTTTTTAAATTTTTAGGGTTTTTGTGTTTTTTTAGAGTTTTTGTTATAAAACTGAAGGGACATCAGTAATTACTATATATATTTTAATCATGGAAAAAAGCAAAGTCATGCGAGAGTATCTTGAGATGATAAAGGAAATCATGCAAATGTATTTCGAGAGGATAAAGGAACTCTCTAGATTATTTTGGCCACTTTGGGAGTGAGAAATTATTATGCTTTGCACTTACAGCACTGTAAATTTTTGCTCAGTATGAATGAATACCTTTGGATTTAGGATGTGAAACCATACACTAGTCAACCATTTCATGTGGATTCATGGAAACCAAAACTTGTGGTGTTACTCACAATCAATTTATTTGCTTATCAAATACTTATTAAGTTATTAAATTATTATGGAAGTCATTAGATTTAAAGAAACAAAGTAACAATGCTCATATTTCAATAGTGTGGTGACAACATCCAGAAGTGTATCCAGGTTCCTCCAAAAAAAGGCTCGACTTTAGAATGTACCTGTGGGAATAGGGATTGGTTTGCCCTCCATGCTGATTCCATCGAGGTCAAGAAAGTAGAAAGATTGAAACAGATAGTTTTGAATGAGATAGGTGATAAAAAAAAATTGAAAGAACAGTTATATTTCAAATTGAAGTGTTAATTTTATTATGACTTTCTTATATTAACAAGTTAAAATAAATTATGTTTTTTTATATGAAAAAAAATCATCTAATAATTGTTTTATAACCTTTAAAAAATTTAATTCTTAATTTATCATTCTCCAAACATAATTTTTTCATCATCAAAATAAATTCAAACAATTTCATACAATTTCAATTTTGTTTAATTCTAAATTTATCATTCTCCAAACATAACTTTTTCATCATCAAAATAAATTCAAACAATTTCATACAACTTCAATTTTTGTTACTTAAAAAGTAAAAACTTATAAAATAATATTTTTACATTTTAATATAAAATACTCATTTAAATATATTATTCAAAATATTAGAGATTAAAAAAATAATAAAATACCATGACATTTTAACTTGCTCTATTTAATAATAAAAAAAAGTTATGTTTCATAAGTTTCAATTATAAATTTATTTAAAAAAATAAATTATTTAAATGTATAATTTATTTTTTATTAAATTTTATTTAATAGAGAAAAGTATAATAAAATTTATATAAATTTAATTTTTTACATGATCATTAAAAACTAATAATTAAATGAATAATTTCCCTAATAACTTAATAATGGTATGTTTTAATAAAAATATTACAAAACTAATAATTTTATGTATATTCAAAGAAAAAATCAATAACTTGAATGTCTTAATAGTAATATAAAAAGCAAGTATGTATATCATGTTACTACTAAAATATGAGTTACTATTTTAATAGTTTTTTTATTTTTTATTTGAGTAATATTAATTTTTAAGGAAGAATTTAAAGTCATATCATTTTTTTTAAATAAAAGTAACTATATATTGATATTCACAAATATACGTGGCATTACAAAATTTGGAGTCATGTCCTGCCACAGCTGGGAAACCAGGACAGGATTCAAGTACAACTTTAACTGTTTGGATGTCTAACTGAAAAAAAAGGGTCACAGTGACCAACTAAGCAGTGGCCATAGATGACTATCATACAATGTTTGATTTTGATAGATAATCTCAATTCTCTGCGTAATTGACTAAACCAAAAGAAAAACATTAACCTAGGGGAGCTAGTCCAAGTGCGAGCTCGATCTCAGCCAACCATGGGCACTATAGGCTGGGAAAAATTTATGGCCGCATGTTGGGCACCATTTGTTTGCATGAGTTTCTATCATCACGTCGAACATGAGGTCCACACGCTATCCCAAGATTTGTTGAATGTGTTCATGGTTGTCCATTTTCTGCCACAGCTCGAAGATGAGTTGAAGGTGCTCGTCTGGAGGTCGAATTAGGGTGGGTGGAGGCGACGCCTCCATAAGATCTGCATCCATATCCAATTCTACAACCACTGCATCCATTGTTGTCATTAGTG
>ML805827.1:355292-375527 GCA_009831015.1 Picea engelmannii | reverse complement strand
ACTTCCAGGGTCATTGGTGGGATTGGGGGTAGGAGACTAGAGTTGTTGAGGTTGATTATGGTTCTGGTCGAGACGAATGATAATGATGAGGGCTAGCTTAGAGCGGGGGAGTCTGTTACGTCTCGTAAGGGCGTTGTAGTACAACGGACCCCTTATGGACTTGCTCATTTCTTTGGGCATGGTGTGAGCATTCAGGTGAGGATTGGTCTAGACAAACAATGGAGGAATGACCGTGGGTAGCCAAACAATTGAGCGCAAGGAGAAAATGAAATGGGAGAGCCAAGGAACTATCGAGAAAAAGACAAAGAGAAATTCGAGGAACAGTCGGGCATAAGGCAAGGAAGGAATGAGAGAACATTCCAGAGCACAGACCTTCATAGTGCCTGGCGAATTGACATGGGCGAGACCCATGAAGGTCGAGATGACTGCTTGCGTGGTGAAAATACCTTGCTTGGTGTACCCAGCCTAGTTAGCGCAAGGCTGCATTAAGTTTCCTTGGAGTGCCCAGTGCACTGCCATTAATCCATGATGAGTGTGGGTCATTCACTTATAAGAAAGAATTTAACATCATATCAAGAGGATCATGAATCACTAGGCAAGCTTGACATTTCAATATACATATAAAATATTACAATGAAAATATGAAACAATACTTCAATATGAATATAAACAAGATCGTATATTTTTGTTAAAAGAAATGAAAAATGATTATAGTGTAAAAAATTTTATTTAAATTGAAAAAATTATCTATCATGTTATTTTTTTTAATAATTATTTATAAAATTTCAAACAAATTTCTATAAAATGAAACTCATTGCAAGATTGCACAATTTTAGTCTATCACTATGAAAACTAAGTCACACATTTCCTTTATAATTATTAAACTAAAAATAAAAAAATATTACATGATATTTCCCATTTCTTTTATAAATATTAAACTAAAAATCGAAAGAAAATATGTGATAATTTCATACCTCTTAAATTTGAAAAATTACCAAAAAAAAATTACATTAACTGAAAACAAATTTTGACAAATCCCTATTTGGATTATTTTTACAAACATATATATTATAATTTGCAAAGAAAAATAATTAAAAAAAACACAAATCAATAAGAGAAAGTTAAAAGAAAACTACATTCAACCAATAAAATTTTGACAAATACTTTTTTACATTATTTTTACAAACATATATTAGGATTTACAATGCACATCAATTAAAAGAAACAAAAATCAAATCCTTCATCTTTTACTAGGTTGATGAACCACCTCCATACATATAGTCCTGGAAATAGGCACCAAATTCACGAGATACGTTCAAGGCTAAGAAAAAGCGGCCAGAGCAAGAAACATTCATATAGGACGATGATTTGAAAGGATTATACCTTCATATAGGACGATGATTTGAAAGGATTATACCTTCTTCATCTTCATAGTTAAGAGGACTGTAATAACTCTGGGCATTTTGGGAAGTATAATGTTCGAATCTGTTGTGACTTCGTTCTAGAGCTCCACGCAGTCGTTCAACATTTGAAAGGTTCTGGCCTTCCACTGATGAAGGGATAAGGGAATCTTTGTGTATGAGTGACATCTATTCTACAAGCAATCCTTATCTCGATTGCAGATTCTGTGCATCCAACAGTATGAGTGAAGTTAATGTAAATTAACTGTTGATTTCGTCCATGTCCGTTGGATGGACAGAATTGCAATCGAGTTAAGTTTGGATCTCTGTAAGTGTTAGTGAATGAATGAGTGGCACAACTTGCATGAAATGACAAAGCAACATGAAATATCGTCTTTCCACAGTGAAGCAACATAAAGAAACACATGATACTGAAAATTCAGAATATGAATTGGATTTATATATATATGAGGGAGAGCGATTTGAATGACAAAAGTCAATCACCATTCTTGTAACATCATGATATTGGTTGGATATCTATTGATATGAACATTGCAAACAAAAAGAGTCATAAATTCATAGGCTCTTTTTTCTAAGACACGTTGCACGATATAGGGACTGTGCCACATGGGTTTGAACTTGCCTACCCCCAGTGGTTCCTTGGCTTGATTGTATAGAAGGACCAAGTCACCCTCAGCGTACAGACGAGGAAAGGCAGACTTATCATATTGGAACTTGACACATCTTTTATTCTCTTCGATAGCCGTAGAGCCGTCTCAACACTGCTCATCTAGACTCTCTAGGTGCACAAGGCATTGTTTGAGATCGGAAGTGTCAGGTAGAAGTGTAACTACCAATATAAGAGAAAGGATCTCACATTCAATAGGTAATATTGACTCCACACCATGTACTAACTGGAAAGGAGAAAAATCGGTGGAAGTTTTTACTGAGGTTCGGTATGCCCAAAGTGTTGGATAAAGCATGATATGCCAGTCATATTTTCTCTAGCTGATAGTTTTATGCAAAATGGTTTTGAGAGACTTGTTCACAGCCTCTACTTGTACATTTTCTTGGGGGTAGTAAGGGGAAGAATAACCATGATTAAACCACATTTTAGATGCTAATTCTTCCATCATTTCATTTTGAAAGTGACTTCCATGATCAGTGGCAATCTCACTCAGGATTCCAAACCTGGCTATAATTTGATTGAATATGAAGAAGACAACATTATTCCCATCGTATTTAACTGTAGGCATGGCCTCGACCCACTTAGTAAAGTATTCAATGGCCACGATAATGTGTTGATGACCCCCAATCAAATTTGGGTTGCAATCCACAAAGTCCACCCCCCCACTTGGTGAAGGGACCAACAATAATGATTGGATGGAGAGGGGTTGTATACGAGCACATTTTCTGAGTGAACACCTGGCAAGGGTGACACTTCTTAAACACTTCGACGCAATCTTTAAAGATAGATGGCCAAAAATAAATGACTCACAAAATTTTATGGGTTGTCGCAAGCCCAGATAGATGACCACCATAAGCCCCACTATGGCAGTTGTTTAAAACAGACTCAGCTTCTTCGTGATTTAAACAACGATGTAGGATATTGTCTACTCCTTGACGATACAGAGTTTCATTGATGATAAGATAGTTCTTAGCTTGGTATCGTATATGTCGTGGGTCGCGAGAGATGATGAGGGAACTTCAAAGTTTGAAGATAGAGAGAAATGTCTCCATACCAGGGGTCTGACGATGAGACAAGGAAAATGTGTTCATCCACAAATGAATCAACATGAATAACATCCTCGTCTAATCAATGGAAGTCAGATATTAACTCTACAAAAACTAGTGTTTTTTTGGATTTCGCAGAAGAGAAATCGAGATCGAACTCTTGTAGAATGACAATCCACTTATTGTACTTTCCCCCTATGATACGCTTGGTAAGGACGTATTGAAATGGATTGACATTGACAACCACAATAATTTTGCAAAGAAATATATAATGTCATAATCGTTGGACTGTGTGAACGACAACCAAAGCTATCTTTTCAACATGAGAATATTTGAGTTCAGGGCCGACTAAGTTTCAACTAATATAGTAAATGGCATTCTCACAGAGTTCATCATCCTCCTATACCAACACCATACCAATTGTCTCTTTGGACATGGAGACATAAAGAAAGTAATCTCTATTGTAGTCTAGAGACTTCAATAGAGGCGTCGATACCAAGGATTTCTTCAAAGCATCAAAGGATTCATAGGCTCACTCATCCTAGATAAAATGAGTGTCCTTATTCAAGAGATTCATGAAACCATTAGTAATATTTTCATAGTTCACTATATACCATCGTAAAAATTTATCTTTCCCCTGTAAACCTTGAAGTTGGCAAATAGAGTGCGAGGGAGGTAATCGAAGTATTTCCTCAACCTTTAATAGATCTACCATTATCCTAGCCTCAGAGACTAAAAATCCTAGAAGACGACCTGAACTAACACAAAAGATTCATTTATGAGGGTTTAACCAGATGTGATAATGGCAACATCTTTCAAAGACTAGCGAAAGCTATTGAGGGTGATCCACTCTCTTATGGGAGTGGCCAGCAAGATCGTCAAGACAAGCTTCGACTATATGCTTGATATCATGAAATGTGAAGGTCATGGCATGTTGGAAGGGTTCTCCGACGCTTTTAAGTCCGAAATGCATCTTCTGATATGCGAAAGTACCCCAAGGGAAAATAAATTCCAACTTATGTTGGTCCTCGGGTTTAATCTGAATTTGGTTATACCCTGAAAATCCATCCATGAAAGAAAACACTTCTCTTCCCACACACTCGTCAAGAATATGATTGATGAAGGGTGTCAGGAAGTTGTCTTTAGGACAGACTTTGTTCAGGTCACGAAAATCCATGCATACGCAGATGGTTCCTTGCTTTTTATTCACAAGAATGGAATTGGATATCCATTCAGTCAAGGGAACTGGGTAAATAAATCCCATATTAATCATTTTTACCTATGTCTTAATAGAAGGGGCCTTCTTTGGATGGAAATCTCTAAGACGTTGTCGAACAGGCTTAGCATCTGGGTAAGTTTTAATCTCATGTTCGAAAATTTGACGTTCGACCAAGTGAATACATCTCATAATTCCTTGAAGAGTTCGGTGTAGATCAAAATTTCTTCTGGCGAACAATCCACATCGATGTATACATTTTCAATTTTTCTAGGGATATGAGAGATATCGATCATGACGGTAGGGGAGATACTTGCCATTTTTTCTTCGACATAAATGTTGTGTGTATCAAGTGGAACTACGGCGTGACCTACTATGTCATTCAAAGTAGATCTAAAATCATCTTGCTCGATTCTAGAAATATCTGGGAGAAAATAAGAACGATGATGCATATCATCCCAAGGTTTGTCAGAACCATTCATGGCCTCAATGATAGCTTCATCCAAAGGCAAAGTCTCATCGAGGCAGTCACCTGAACAAGACGATGAAGCGACCCACACGGGCTCGAGGACAAGATCCTCCTTGTTTGTCTACGAGGTAACAGGATCCAGATTGGCGAAAGAGTCAATAACAACTTGATACACAATATTTGTTGTCGATAGTGGCATGGAAATTCTAGAATGTAACTGACCTTCACAAGACGTCGTCGAGGAAGGTAGGGTTCAAGGATCGTTAAAATAGGAAGTACAGAAAGGAACAGACCTCTCTGAAGAAACGGGCCTACTGGACATGTCGTATATATGGTGAACCGATGCCATGAAGTTGAAGGTACCCATAAGGGATGAATACATTCTGACACCGATATTCTCAGTTGTTGGATGAGAACTGTCGATCATAGGGATCGATGGTCCAACAAATTCACTGGGACTAACATGAGCAAAGGGAAACTAATAAATCATCACGATATTCCCATCATGAGGAAAACAAAGAGTACGGAAGGTGAAAGATACAATTGCAATCATAGCGTAAGTCCAATTGCGTCCTAGTAACAATTTATAATCGAGGGGCACATTAACCACCTTTAAATCCACCTCTATCGTCTTCCCACCTAACTGGACCGGAAAGGTGGGAAGAATATCATGAGGGTGGGAGGAACAACTGTCAAAAGAATTCAACATGCTAGGAGACTGAGAAAGGGCCGGAGAGCTGAGGGATTTCCAACAAACCAGGGACATCACACATCTTGCAGCGCCTTCATCAACAACAGTATGCTTTATGGTATACTTTAAGTAACCCATGTGGATTTGGAATGCCACATGGTAAGTTAAGACAGACTTCACATATGTGACATCAAACTTGATAAATTTCGATCCACAAGGATATAGAGCTCCTAACGCAGATAGCAAGGAATTCCTCTGTGAAGGACATGTCTGGAGTACCTCCAAAGCCGACATCGCATGGGGTTTGACCCAGGTCCTCAACAATAGAGTAATTCTAGGTGGCTCTAGCATTAGGATTGTGGGTAGAGTGCTTAAGTACTCCTTTCGGAATACGAGGCAGAGGCTCTAGTTTTTCGATTTGTAAGTGTGTATCCGGAGGAGGGGGAGACTCTAGACCAAGTACAGCCTGCGGAGAACTGTAATCACGAGACTGAGTGGCTACATTAACCTCATATTTAAACATATTGATGCACAAACAGTCATCGTCTTGCATCGGTAGGTTTTGACTCCCACTCGCCACATTTCCAGCATTTGTGGAGCTCGAGGCCATGTGTTGGTTATGTGGAAAATGATTAATCAACATGACAGGCGGTAGAGACAAAATCCTCACAACTTCCACAAGTTTGGGGCATAAATGGGTAAGTTGATCGTTTGTACAAATCTTACAGAGAAAATTCACCTTCCACCTTTCTTTCTTTCCCTCACCATCATTAGTATTCATCTTCTCATTATTACCATTTTCCTTGGGTTTACTATTATTCTTCCCACCCCTACGATTATTATTAAGCCCTTTCTTCCTATTGCCTCCTGGTTGTTGGTTACCATTTGGGTTGGTCAATGATTGCACAGAGCATACATCCACCGAATGAGTGGGATTGGAGGACACAGACGAAGATGGCTCTCCTGTAGACTATTTTAGATACAAGTCTTTCAAATGGCTTGTCACCAAGTCTGTGGATTTCACATTGATGGGACCTACAATTCCATCGGCATGAGGCCCAAGATTTTGTCTAGGGCCATAGTTTGACCTTGATGTGTCTATAAGAATCTCGTATAACATATTAGACTGATCATATACAAGATCTAACTGTTGGGCTTTAAAAATCGCTTCTTCTTCAGAAGTAACCCTGGATGTAGAAACATCCTTCGAAATATAAGGCAGGAGAGATTTAAGGATTTGCCACTCTAGCGAGAATTCCAGGGGTATGTAGGCCTTGATCAATCTCTTCCATCTACTCCACTCCTGGTTGTGGTCCAATATATGAGTGTCCCTATCCAGATGAAAGGTTGATAGAAATTCTATGCCAGCATCGTAACGAACCGACAATTAGAAGTGGTTGAGGAAGACTAAAACCAACTAATTAAAAGTTATGTATGCTCCCCTAGGTAGCTCGATATACCATTTCGTGGAAACCCCTGTGAGGGTGCATTGAAACGATATTAACCAAATAGAATCGTCATTAATGGAATTCGAAGAGCACCAAAGGTGAAAAGTGGCAACATGATCACCAGGATCCTCACTAGTTCTTCCCTTGAATTTTGGAATATCGAAAGGAAGCTTAGTGGGGACGGAGGGCCATGATGGATCATGACACACAGGGTCATTCATTAACTTAGAAAAGTATGGAATATTGAGCGTGGCCAGAAAAAGGGAGATGGATTTGCAACATCTGGCACCAAGCTCCCTATAAATATTGTTGTTGGGGAATCACAGCCCATCCAGGGTTCTAGTAAGCACCATGGCCCTGTACAAGATTGTAAGACCCTCCTCCGGGTTGATTCATGAGGGGTTGGTTGGGAACCATTCCGGTAGGAATGCTTTGATGAGGATTGTAAAAACTCCCCCCAGCTGGAGTGGCTCTAGAGGATAAAGGAGGATTCGTCATGCCAAATGTGTTGGTCGGAATCAGTACAAAGGAGGTGGGTGTAAAGGATGGAATGTGAGAAAGAACTTGTCTGCCAGGTTGGTTACTCCATCTAGAAGAAACATGATTAGACCCGGGGTTAAGAGGAGGAACGCCTCCAATGGTAGGAGTCGTTTGTGGGACATAAGTACCACCAAATGAGAATGGAGTGTGTGGAGGAGTTGTTCCCCCAAGTATAATTCTAGTATTCATACTAGCCACTGGGATGGAGGTTGAAAACTGCGATGTGAAATTCCCCATACCATAAGAAAAAGGAATAGAGGCCATAGGGATGGACTAAACGTTATATTCCGGTGAGTTACAAAGAGACCAAAAAGGGTTTGTGGCTATAGGTTGAGTATTCACTATAGGATGTGCAGAGGTGATGATAGGCACCTTTGGCACTACAACCATTGTGGTTGAAGGTGTCAAAGGGGTACCATTAACTATAGTAGGTATGGGAGTGGAAGGACTCCCAGTATATTTTTGACTCGCTTCAATACTCATCCTTATATGATCACAAGTATGATAAGTGGAGGTGTGTGTACCACGTTTTATAACTTTATGCCTTTTAGAAGTCAAAGACTCAAAATGAGGTGTTAATTGTAACAAGCGGCGAGACCTGCGGGGAAGCTGTTCTGGCTCCACGATGACTCAAGACTCGAGATATAAAAAAAAAAATCCTAAGGCTAACTAGTAATCAAAGAGTACACCAAACATAATCAAAAGGCCAATATGCACACAAAAAAGATAAAGTGGTTGAAAGGGGCCTCCCTCTCTAAAGTAGGTATGCATCGCCCAACAGGGGCTTGGGACTCCTCTTCTAAAGATTGGAAGTATATGAATCATTTATAAGGGCCCTCATGGGTTTAACAACTAGATGGTGAGATCGCCCTAGAGAGGTAATCCTCCATAAAGGTTGTGTGTTGTCTGACCCTTATCTGACCCAGGGTACCTGCAAAATAACCCTTGCAAGTAACCTATGTGGTATCTATGTCCAGCAAATAAGTAACCATGATATAACTAATGATAGGCAAATAGTCATAAGTCAGATCCATTATATGGGCAGGGTAACAAATCCTGAAACCTTGAAAGTACCACCTCTCACAGAGGTAAGGGTACTAGCAATATCTCCATATACGAATAGATCCCTAGAAATATATCTGACACTAAGAAGGTATCGTGGGTATATCCCCTAAACCAACCTCACTCGACCTCGTTCTTAACTCCGGTGTTAGCGGAGCCTCCTTATATCACCGATTATACGATGGATTTCTCCACTCCCTTAGTCAGACACATATGTTGATTTAATAACCTTCGAGAAGTTTACTCACAAAATCCTATTCCAAGGCTCTAAATCCTAAGCTAGTTTGTGCACCCTAGAAAAATAAAATCGTTACTAATCAATTTTAAATTATAGCGTCACTTTTAGTGGCCTTTCTTACTCAAAAAGGTGCATTCATGAAACTAGTGATGTTATGACTCAACAAGTAAAATAAATGAATATGAATACAATGCAAAGTCCCAACTTCAATTCCCAATAAATGATATGTTTTTCAAAATTAAATTCTCAATTTAGTTCTGCAATTCTAAATAAAATGCAATATTTATTTACATGTACTAAGATCAATTAGAAGGACTCAAAAGATCAAAATGCCAATAATGTAAAATGCCTAATATTTTTGTATTTTTAATATAAGCGAATGAAAATGCAAGGACTGAAAAACAACTTGATATAAACACTCTACTATATGTAAACATAGACAAACCAAGTAGGATATCAAGAAGAAAAAAACCCATCCCAAGATGCAAGGACAATCAAATGAAAAGGATGATGAGAAAGGAACCACCCAAAAATTCAACCAAAGAAAGGTTTCTTATCATTCCACAGACACTTAACAATCATAACAGAGACCCAAGAAGACTCAACAATCATCAAAACCTACCCAACAACCATCAAACCCAACAACCAAGCAAAAAAGGGTTATGTATGTGAATGTTAAGAAGAAAACCATGTATATACGCTTCTTTAAGAAGGAAAACATGTGTATGTACACTAATGTTAGGAAAAAAACCCACGTATATGTGTCAAAACACAACTAGGATAAGGAGAGGCTAAGAAACTCAGACTCATAATGAACAGAGGTTGTCAAGCATTCATACAACAAGAAACTCAATATTAACGAGAGAAATCTAAGGACAAAAACACTCCAAACTCTGAAAAAGAAGATTCTATCCCCAGTAAGGTCACCAACTCGGTTACGAGGAAAATATCTCTATGGCTAGGGGTAAACCACAACAGACGAAAATGAATGCATAAATCAACTCTAATCTCAGGTATGCTATATAAAAAAATATGCTAGCAAGACAAGATAAAAGGCCTACCTCGTCCAGATGTTCGATGAAGTCCATCGTTCAACACTTGACTCAAAGCAATACAAATGCAAGAATACAGTGATAATATATATTGTTAGCACATTCAATAGCATAATCTGTCAACATTCATAAAAAATACGCCCATGGAATAATAATTCAAATATTTTCCAGATATTAATTGGACGAGAAAAGAGTATTTCTATTAAAATGTAATGAGCATAAGTGAATGAATTACAAACTTCTGTGTCAGCACAGTTCGGAACCGAGAAACTAAGTTCCTTCCAACTGGGCCTCTACCACTTCAATCCTCCACCAAAGGAAAGCTCATATAAGAAAGACAATGAGGTTCTCAATCATGTAGGGAAGAGCTTGGGGGATAAACAATGTGTTCAGACTTAAAACGACAAAGGGATGCAGACTCAATATGAAGTGAATAATTTCTCCAGAGTAACTTTTCTCTCAAGGTTGAATTCTTTTCCTCTTTTCCATAACTAGGATTTGGCCCATTTATATCCTTCAAGTGGAACTCAAGGGTTGAGTCGAAACTTTTCTAGGATAAGGAAGGTCAAGGATCATGGATGTCGTGACGTGACATGGAAACCTGACACCATTTTTAAATTTTGGGCACAAATCCCAATGTATGTAGGTTGTAGTGGTGCAACCTACATATACACATGATGTACTATAGGTAGGGTGTGTATATGTGGAAAAATAATGTTTTTAGCTCTGGGATTTGCAAAAAGGGACTTCAAGTGTGCATAGGGAAATGGAAAAAGGCCTTATGTGCAAGTTTTCATAGGGTGAAGCAACTATATCTATAACAAACGACCATGAATAAATAGTTATGGGGCACTAAGATCCACTAGGTAGGGAAAGGGATGGGGCTAAGAGGCTTGGAAAATGGCTAAGCTTGTGGACTTATCTCTATGGGAATAATATTATATTATTATTTCCTAAATACTAAGGTTGGACATAACCTATGTTATCCTAAGTTCTTATGGGAAGGGAATGAATGTTAAGTGGATATCATGCAGCTTCATGAGGACATGTGTCTGATTTGGGACGTGTAAATATATTTGGAAACTTTTCATTCTTGGGGGTTCACTTCCATTCTGACCAGCTCCCCGGGTATGTGCTCATGCATGCATGAAGGGATTCATTATCTCCATTTTTGACCTTTGAGCATGCACGAACCGCATAAACCTGTACGCTTTCTGGAGCCATATCCCATGTTTTTTTATCATCAATTGAAACCCGCGATCCTCATGGGTGGCACAACGCACCTGTGCCTACCTAAGCTTCTGTTGTACTTGTCTGTTATGAGCAGCGCCTATTTACAAACCTGAAGGTAGTGGTTTCCACTTTTTCCTATTCATTAGTTGAATGTTGAAGTTGTTTTCACCTAAGCCTATTGTTGGTTATCTGGGAGCGGGAGTGAAGAGGTGGGTTGTCAGGCCCTTGGAATGAAGAGGCAGGTTGTTAGGCCTGTAAGAAACACTCTATAGGTGAGAGAGTTTGTTGGAAAAGAAGAAGCAGGTTGTCAGGCCTGTGAGCAACTCTCTCCAGTTGAGAGAGGTTTTTGGGGGAAGTGATTTCTCCTGGAGGGAGCCCAACAACAACTATAGTGCTCTGAGAATTCTTGTCTGGCCTATTGTTGAAGCTCTGGAAGGGAAGTGGGGAAACCAAAGGACTATTGAGAAGAGAAGGGGAACACTTCTCGGGGTGGGACATACATCTGGGGAATGAGAGGTTGTAGGTTGTGTGTATAAGTTGGCTTCTAGGAGGAAATCCTTCCTGATTTACTATGTATCATCCCATTATCTCATCCTAGCCTAGGAATCTCTTTACCCGGGTGGAGTTTAGTCCCAGCTCAGGGATGACCCACCGCTGAAGGTGATGAGTAGCATGGTATATGGATGGGAGGTTCATGGAAGGTCTACACGCAGTTGGTGGCCATATAAAAAAATACAAGTACCATTTCTATGTTCATTTACATACTGTGTATCTGTACATGTCTAATATTTATAAGTATTTCTTGTATATGTTGTATGTGTAGGATTACTATTATTTTTGCATTAATATGTGTATTAACATAATATGTTGCATGTTTTATGTTTATATATATACAGATGGTATTGTTGTTTTTATGGCGTGGCATGCCCCGGCCTGGGTGTCTGGGAATGTTACAAAATTGTATCATAGCTTGAACAGAGAAGAAATGTGGTAGCATGCCCCGACTTGGGTGGCTAGGGGTGTTACACTCTTTGTGGCCTCCTTGTTGCATGATTCATATCTCTGTATTAAATCTAAGAGAAATTATCATTAAACATAAGATTTGTGTATAATTGATCCAATAGAAGATCAACTCAATGTGCAAAACATTGTTCGTTGATGAAAATATTATGAGAGATATGCAATCTATAGTCAATGATTTTTATAATAGTCAACATTCACATGAATCTACCAAACTTTTTCGTAGACTCTATACTAACAATCATAATCTTTGATCTAGTGAATATATCTACCACAACAATTTGACAAATCGATTCCTCCCAAGAATCAAGTGATGTTCCTTTGCCTCCTTCTCTTCAAGTAATATACTCAGGTTAATGTGGATCCAACAATAATTTTCAGCCAACTTAAGGGTTTGAAGTAGTGAAGATGTATTTAGTAAAAAAATGCAAGCTCAAATCCATGCTTAACAATTCCAATCACTTAGATTGGTGGATGATAGATCAATCTGTGAGACAAATCTGATCAAAAGAGGCTAGCTATACATGTGAGGTAGAATGGGCATAGGCATGCTCTTACTATATTTTCCAATTAAACACTCAACTGTAGAATGGACATTTCCATCAATTGCAATTAATGCACAAGTGTTCTCCTGTGTGTCATAGAACCCCATTTCTCTAAACTAAGCTAATTGTGTTGCATAAAGTTTCTATGCTAGCACATCAGATGCATTTTTTAATGTCCACTGCCCAACCCTACAAACATTCTGAATAGATATTTTGCAGTCTTCCTTAATTTTCAATCCTGCATGGTTTTGTAGTTTTATACATTGTGTCAAGGCATCCCACATCTTGTTGTATCTTAATTCACCCCTCCCATCAATAGTGGATCTCATCAAATAGAGGAGATCAAAAGATGATTTTCTAAATTTCATGCAAATCAAATTTGTATTATTTTGTAAATGTTTACCCTTATGATGTGGATTTGAGTATCCATCTAAATATTGAATCAATCATTCATATCAATTTCTAGTTCTTCATCCTAGATAAGCCAGATCGACCCCCAAAGGTTTCATATATAACAAACCCTCATATTCATACATGAAAAATTGATCTTCAATAAAGGTCTTCAATTATTGCATTGGGTTTGATTACATCCTTGAATCCATCAATAAAAATCCAATGAATTGACAAAATTTGTAATGTATCCAACCAAATTTTAGAGTTCCTCCTGAATTCACCATTTGATTCTTCAAATTTATTCATCAAGGTGATCCCAACATGAAAGAGCAACCTAGGAAGGGACAACCTAACAACCCATGTGTTCTGCAATATTGTCAGAAGAGACATCTACACAAAAACGCTGCTTAGAAAGAAAAGGCGAAGATTTTGATTGGAGGTGGTTATTTTTATCATTGCTCATCGTTTATCCCACATTGGAAAAATACTAAAATTATCATTACTTTATATTTTAAAATTTTCACGTTATTCAAGAGGGAAAATAAATGTGACTTACTCAATAAGTGGTGCATTATAAAATGTGTGTGGGTTGTTATGTGAAACATTAAATATTTGGTGGCATCATATAACTTTTGTAAGAGTTTGAATAAGGGATTACAACTTCAGGAATTAAGGGATTACAACTTCAGGAATGAATGAAGGATTGTTGTTATCCACATTTTTTGGTAAAAGGAAAAGAAAAATATTTCTTTTTGTAAAAGGTGCATGTAGATTTTTTTAGAAGAAACATTTGTTTTTTGTAAAATGATCTAGGAGAATCTTTTTTAAAAATTGGGAAACCTTTGGTGCTAGATATGAAAAATTTGAAGGGGTATTTGTGATGTGACTTGGTAGAAAATATGAAACAAGGTTGAAATCTTAATCTACCACATTTTTTGATAAAAATATTCAATTTTTAGTGGTGCCCCTTGTCCTAGACTCATCTTGATATTTGAATAAGGAGTTCCAAGGATAATTTGTACTTGTGTGTGATTGTGCATGATTTCTTGGAAATTTACGATTTTTTGTATAGTTATTTGACACATTTAATATGGTAAACAATATCCACATAGTGTAACAAGGAATAAAAGCTTGATCTAAGCAAGTCATTAATTCAATCATCCATAAAGTGATGTGTAATCTCATGTAAGAAGAGACTAAAATGTGTTTGTTCCTCTAATATTCATGGAACATTGATTCATGGAAAATTAAATAGTCAATTGCACAAGTTTGAGTCATTGAATTAAGGGTTGAGTTACAAAACCCTTGGGAGAATTGTAAAAAAAAAGACTTGCTTGAAACTTGAACAAGGAGGTCATTTTCAATCAAAATCAAATCATTATAAAATCACAATTTGCGGTGCAAGATCAATAGTACTTGACACCCCAAGGTTTTTGGAGACGAGAGCAACCAAGCATGACATATACATAAACATATAAGCAAGTGAGTGAGTACAAAAGAGTGTAATAAGTGAAAAATATAAAATGGGTAAAGGAGGAAATCATTTGCAAAATGCTAATAAGGAAATCAAAGAATTACAAGATTCCTTACATGTTGTGTAACTTATATTTTAATATATAATATAGAAAAGAAAGTCTTAGCTTCAATAATAAACCAAATCATTCACACAAAATAATGAACACAAGAGCATTGTAGAAAAAACCCTTGAGGTAGGGTAACACCATTAACTATTCCTTAAGGAAGGAAACACTCCTCAAGCAATACTTGTCAATTAATTACAATATTATTAATCATTCTTCATTACATTTCTTGTACTCTTTTGTATAGTAATATCTACCTCCTAGGAAAATTCTAGAGAAGGAACATTCTACTAGGTGGAACCTTCTAGTAAGCCTTCTTACATTCATTGACCTCCTAGGAACATTATAGAAAAGGAACATTCTAATAGGCCTTCTTACATTCATTGCTTTTACGTTATTACATAGGCCTTATTTATTAAAAATTGTGTTCATACATAGAAATACATAGTCATATATCTATTATTATTTCTTTTGGGTACCTCCCTAGGTACCACATATTACACCCCTGGGTATACTACATTACATGAATTGGATAATTGGGTTGTTGATATTTACAAGAAAAATGATCAAAATGATAAATTGATTGAAGCACTTCAACTCAAATTTGTAGAAAAAAAAAAAGAAACAAATCAAGAACATGGTTAATGCAATATGTGAAACAAATGACCTCATATAAAAGGTTAATGCAACTTGTGACATAGATAGTCTAACTCAAATAGTTGATGTTACACATGCAACAAAAATATGGTTCATGATTCCTTAGGAGTCATGAGATGGAATCATATAATGAATTGATGAAGATAATTTTTGTTCAAGATGAGTAACAAGAAGAAGCAAGCATTGATATGAGAAGCAATATCACTAGAAGTAAACTTGAATTTTCTTTTCAATTTCAAAAGAAATTTGCAATGGGTTATGGTGCAAGGAGAACAATGGGGAGGGGTGTCAAGGTGTTAGGGGGTGGGAGGGTGCATGTAGAGGGGAAATGGGGGTAGGGTGGAAGGGTGCATGTCGAGGGGAAATGGGGAGTGGGGTGGAAGGGAGATGTTCAACATCAACACCCACCAAAAATTTTTTTTATTGTTTTTTTGTTTTTTTGTTTTTTTTTCCATCAAAACATTTTTATTGTTTTTTTTTGGATATATATATATATATATATATATATATATATATATATATATATATTATTTTACAATGTTAATATTTAAAAAATATCTTTTTTAATTAATAATAATTAAATTAACTTTTAAAAAAAATATTATACATTTTAATACATTTTTTATTTTTTTTTATCCTGAGTGGTCCTAATGGTTAAGAACATGTGTTTCCTCTTAAGAGGTCACAGGTTCAAATCCAGAGGGGGGTAGGGTATGTATAACTTCGTAGACTTTACCAGTCAAATCGTCGGGCGGAGGGGGGTCCCTTGTCCCACAAACAAGGGGGTCTCATACACCAATTTGGTGTGCTGACTTGACCGTGACCTTAAAAATAGATTATTATTATTATTATTATTATTATTATTATGATATAGTATTAATTTAATTTAAAAAAAATATTATACCTTTAAAAAAATATATTTTGATTTATTTAAATGACTTTTTAAATCATTTTCGAGACTCGTAAGGAGGTCTGTCTGCATATGACGTAAGACCCAAGGAACGATGCGAAGCTTTAGGTTATATGCTACTATAATTACGTCTATGGGCGTTACTTTATTGATAATTGGTGGATTAATCATTCTTCGTCTATAGGCGTTCCTTTATTGATAATTGGTGGTTTAAAGCCAAGGCATGTGACAGTATTTTGAAAGGATGAGGGAGTGACCCACAAAATCCACAGGATTATTTTGTGGGACTGAGTTATTACTAGCACAGTCACTTAAGTTGTAGTTGATGAACGTTGATAGGTTGTTTCAGATTCAAGAGTGGCTCATGAATTTAAGAGTCGGCCGCTTCAGATTCAAGAGTTTGCTGCTTCAGATTTATAAATATATCCCCAAAATAAAACACTTACATGCAACAAATGTGGAATTCAAGAGTATGTCGCTTCAGATTCATAAATATATCTCCAAAATAAAACACGTACATGCAACAATATGACACTTTAATCCTGATTAATTAGGCAAACTTGGCAATCACTCGTTAGGGCAATAAATTATTAATCATATTAAGTAAATGTGAAAAAGTAAACAAGTAAACGTAAACATTTATAAATGCAAGGAAGTTATCAATATTAAATTTCATTCATTGATTTGAAAGGATGACTAAGAATATGCCAACATCTTTAATTTTCATCAATTTCATGTGATTTTAAGAAAACCAAAACTTTTGGTGTGATAATTGTTTTGTATTTAGGTTTAATTTTTAAAGTAAGATTTTTCGATTAGTTTTTAAATTTTTAGGGTTTTTGTTTTTTTAGAGTTTTTGTTGTAAAACTGAAAGGACATCACTAATTACTATATATATTTTAATCATGGCAAAAAGCAAAGTCATGTGAGAGTATCTTTAGATGATAAAGGAAATCATGCGAATGTATTTCGAGAGGATAAAGGAACTCTCTACAGAATCCACAAGATTATTTTGGCCACTTTGGGAGTGAGAAATTATTATGCTTTGCACTTACAGCACTGTAAATTTTTGCTCAGTATGAATGAATACCTTTGGATTTAGGATGTGAAACCATACACTAGTCAACTATTTCATGTGGCCTCATGGAAACCAAAACGTGTGGTGTTACTCACAATCAATTTATTTGCTTATCAAATACTTATTAAGTTATTAAATTATTATGGAAGTCATTAGATTTAAAGAAACAAAGTAACAATGCTCATATTTCAATAGTGTGGTGACAACATCCAGAAGTGTATCCAGGTTCCTCCAAAAAAGGCTCGACTTTCGAATGTACCTGTGGGAATAGGGACTGGTATGTACCTGTGGAAATAGGGACTGGTTCGCCCTCCATGCTCATTCCATCGAGGTCGAGAAAGTAGAAAGATTGAAACAGATAGTTTTGAATGAGATAGGTGATAAAAAAAATAAAATTTGAAAGAACAGTTATATTTCAAATTGAAGTGTTAATTTTATTATAACTTTTTTATATTAATCAGTTAAAATAAATTATATTTTTCATATGAAAAAAAAATCATTTAATAATTATTTTATAACTTTTAAAAAATTTAATTCTTAATTTATCATTCTCCAAACATAATTTTTTCATTAACAAAATAAATTCAAACCATTTCATATAACTTCAATTTTTATTTAATTCTTAATTTATCATTCTCCAAACATAACTTTTTCATCATCAAAATAAATTCAAACAATTTCATACAACTTCAATTTGTGTTACTTAAAATAAAAACTTATAAAATAATATTTTTACACCTTAATATAAAATACTCATTTAAATATATTATTCAAAATATTGGAGATTAAAAACATAATTAAATATTATGACATTTTAACTTGCTCTATCTAATAAAAAAAAATAGTTATGTTTCATAAGTTTCAATTATAAATTTATTTAAAAACAAAAAAAAATTATTCAAATGTATAATTTAATTTTTATTAAATTTTATTTAATAGAGAAAAGTATAATAAAATTTATATAAATTTAATATTTTAGATGACCATTAAAAAACTAATAATTAAATGAATAATTTCCCTAATAATTTAATAAATTGTATGTTTTAATAAAAATATTACAAAACTAATAATTTAATGTATATTCAAACAAAAAATCAATAATTTGAATGTCTTAATAATAAATAATATAAAAAACAAGTATGCATGTCATGTTAATACTAAAATATGAGTTACTATTTTAATAGTTTTTTATTTTTTATTCGAGTAATATTAATTTTTGAGGAAGAATTTAACATTATATCAGCTTTTTGTAAATAAAAGTAACTATATATTGATATTCACAAATACACGTGGTATTACAAAATCTGGAGTCATGTCTTGCCATAGCTCGGAAACCAGGACAAGAAAATCTGGAGTCATGTCTTGCCATAGCTCGGAAACCAGGACAAGATTCAAGTACAACTGTAACTGTTTGGATGTCTAACTGACAAAAAAGGTCACAATGACCAACTACACAATGACCAACTACTCAGTGGTCATAGATGACTATCATACAATGTTTGATTTTGATAGATAATCTCAATTCTTTGCGTAATTGACTAAACCAAAAGAAAAACATTAACCTAGGGGACCTAGTCCAAGTGCAAGTGCGAGCTCGAGCTCGGCCAACCATGGGCACTATAGGCTGGGAAAAAATTATGGCCGCATGTTGGGCACCATTTGTTTGCATGAGTTTCTATCATCACGTCAAACATGAGGTCCATATGATATCCCAAGATTTGTTGAATGTGTGCTTGGTTGTCCATTTTCTGCCACAGCTGGAAGATGAGTTGAAAGTGCTCGTCTAGAAGTCGAATTGGGGTGGGCGGAGGCGACACCTCCATAATATCTGCATCCATATCCAAGTTTGCATCCACTGCATCCATTGTTGTTGTTGGTGTAGCCACTTTTCATCTGGGAGGAATTTCTTCCTCCACCAAACATTCTCCAGTGCCATAAAAATGGTCTAGAGTGTGGGTGTTGGGGGGGCGAATTCCTAGGTGAAGGCTAGGCGTAGGGGAAAATTTCTCAGGAGGGACAATTTCCTCCTTGATTGAACAACTTCCAGGGTCATTGGTGGGATTGGGGGTAGGAGACTAGAGTTGTTGAGGTTGATTATGGCTTTGGTCGAGACGAATGATAATGATGAGGGCTAGCTTAAAGCGAGGGAGTCTGTTACGTCTAGTAAGGGCGTTGTAGTACAATGGACCCCTTATGGACTTGCCCCTCTCTCTGGGCATGGTGTGAGCATTCAAGTGAGGATTGGGCTAGATAAACAATGGAGGAATGACCGTGGGCAGCCAAGCAATTGAGCGCAAGGAGAAAATGAAATGGGAGAGCCAAGGAACTGTCGAGCAAAAGGCAAAGAGAAAGTTGAGGAACAGTCGGGCATAAGGCAAGGAAGGAATGAGAGAACTTTCCAGAGCACAGGCCTTCATAGTTCCTGGCGAATTGACATGGGCGAGACCCATGAAGGTCGAGGTGACTGCTAGCCTGGTGAAGGTACCTTGTTGTATTAAGTTTCCTTGGAGTATCCAGCGCACTGCCATTAATCCGCGATGAGTGTGGGTCATTCACTTATAAGAAAGAATTTAACATAATATCAAGAGGATCATGAATCACTAGGCAAGCTTAACATTTCAATATAGATATAAAATATTACAATGAAAATACGAAACAATACTTCAATATGAATATAAACAAGATCTTATATTTTTATTAAAAGAAATGAAAAATGATTATAGTGTACAAAATTTTATTCAAATTGAAAAAATTATCTATCATATTATTTTTTTTATAATTATTTATAAAATTTCAAACAAATTTCTATAAAATGAAACTCATTGCAAGATTGCACAATTTTAGTCTATCACTATGAAAACTAAGTCACACATTTCCTTTATAATTATTAAACCAAAAATTAAAGAATGTTACATGATATTTCACATTTCTTTTATACATATTAAACAAAAATCGAAAAAAATTATGTA
>ML805827.1:325413-340988 GCA_009831015.1 Picea engelmannii | reverse complement strand
CTATTGTTGTAATTTGATGTTAGCCATGGTTATGTTGATATAATCCTTGCAACATAACCCAACCGTTTATCTATGTCTCAATGCGACATAACCATTAAGGAACATACCAGTTCCTTATAATCCAACCTAGTTGAATATCATAATGAAACATTAACATTCTCGAACATCTCACTTTAACATAACTCGTAAGGAATTTCTCTATTTGAGATAACTATAAATAAACAGGCTATGTGGTGTAATGTTACAATGTGACTAAGCCCAACATATTGTTATAGGAACATTGCAATGTGATGCCCATGGTTATACCTTACTATGTGATGAACATTTCCCTTTGTCACATTGCGATGAAAATTCCCTATGTCGTGATGTGTCGAACATTTCCCAAAATTGGTATGTGACGAACATGGCCCAAGGTCGAATTGTCACCATTATATCCCAATGTCACAATGTGACAAACATAATTTGGCTATGTGAATAGTAACATTGCAATCTGATGAACATAAATGGATGTGGAAATGTGATGAACATATCCCCATTGTCACAATATAATGAATATATTATCATGTTGCAATGTGCTATACATATCTTGATGTCAAAATGTGACAACAATTTCCAAACGTCCCAATCTTTACAAACACAACCCATTGTCGCAATGTGACAAACATAACCTGATGTTGCAATGAGACGAACATTTCCCAACACTGCAATGTGAAGAACATAACTAGATGTGGCAATGTGACAAAGAAACCATGATGTCGCAATGTGACGAACAAAACCTCATGTCACAATGTGACAAACAAATCTTGATCAACATTACAATATGTCATGAACATTTCCCTTTGTCACATTGTGACAAACATTTTCCAACCTCAGTATGTGACGAACATAGCCCTAGGTCACACTATCATTATCATATCCCAACATTGCAATGCGAAAAACATAAATTGGCTATGTGAATAGTGATGTCACAATGTGATGAACATAACCCTGTCATTGTAATGCGATGAACATATCCTCATGTTGCCATGTGATGCACAAATATTGATGTCATAATGTGAAACACATTTCCAAATGTCCCAATCTTATAAAAAGAATCCATTTTCATAATGGGATGTACACAACCCAATGTGGCAATGTGAGAAACATAGACCAACATTGCAATGAGATGAACATTTCTCGATGTCACAATGTGACGAACATAACTTGAAGTCACAATGAGATGAACATTTCTCAATGTCACAATGTGATGAACATAACTTGATGTCGCAATCAGAAGAACATTTCATGATGTCATAATGTGATGATCATAACCAAATGTCGCAATGTCACAAAAGAAAACCAATGTCGCAATGTGACAAACAAAACCTCATGTCGCAATGTGACCAAAAAAACCTAATCAACATTGCAATGTTGTAGTGTCATAGTAAACCATGGTTAAACATAATAAATATGGCACATCGTAATCAACTCCATAAGGTTTACAAAGGTCATGCAATGCCATGGTCAACATAGTCAACCATGGGCATGCTACCATGTTGAAGGTCAACTATGATCAACCATACTGCACTTTATTCCACATCAAGCTCAATCATGGTTAACCATAGTCAACCATGATTACGATCAACCATAGTGAACCATACTCTTAATCATGGTCAACAATAGTCAACCATAGTTAATGTAATGGTCAACAATAGTTATAGATAAGGTCAAACATGTTGAATTCCATCCATAGTCATGATCTACCATGGTCATGGGCAGCCATGGTCATGTATGGAAAACAACTATCAAGCATAGTAATAATTGTTAACCATGCTCATGGTCAACCAAGGTCAACCATAGTAAACTGAAGTCAACCAATTTCTACCAAAGTAGAAATACTTTAACAATGTATTAATTAATAATGTATTGATGTATTAATCAATTAATACATTGATACTTTAACACGTTAGTGTATTTATGTATTAATACATTAATTAATACACCATTAACATTTTCTCACATCAATGCATTAATACATTAATATTTTAGTACATCAATGTATTAATACATTGTTAATGTAATAATACTTTAATGTTTTTATGTAAAAAAGTATTTTCATTCTATTAATTTATTAATATTTTTTAATGTACTAATTAATTAACTAATATTTTAATAAATTAATGTAATAATGTTAATTTAAACATTACATTAATGTATATCTCCTAAATGACTTTTTTGGCAGGAGTTCGGCCACACAAATCTACATGAAATCACTACTTTTTATTGTTTAAAATCTATTTTTAAATGTAGAAATGAATTCAGCATGTTGAAAAACCATGGGGCACTCGAATTATACAGAAACAATCATTGAAATCTGTAGATCTAAGAATTTCTCGTCGGATTTTTGGGCAAATGTACCCACAAAAAATCATCGGAGAAGAGTCATTTCGTACAACATTTAGACTATGACTTAATGTATTAATTAATTAATGCAATAGTATTTTCGTAAATTAATGTATTATCACATGAATGCATTGGTACATTAATATTTTAGTACATCAATGTATTAATATATTTAATTGAAATATTTTATAGAAATGATGGTTGTGATACTTGAATTGGCACTCAAATGTTGGGCTAGATACTTGGTTGCCTAGAAGATGACCTAGAAGATATGGGGTCCTTCGTGCTCCTATAGCCGAGATAGTAGTTGAAGGAAACAAGCACAATTCTTATTACGTATATATTAAAAATAAATTTTTAATATTTTTTATTAAAAATCTATATAAAAATGTCTTTTTATGCCACGGTATGGTCAACAATAGTCAACCCCAGTTAACCATAGTTAATCATGGTCATGGTCAACCATAGTCAATCATGGTGAAGGTCAACTATGATAAACCATAATAAACTTTGGTTCATGTCAAGCTCAATCATGGTTAACCATAGTCAACCATGGTCAAGGTAAACCATAGTAAACCATGCTCTTCATCATGGTCAACAATAGTCAACCAAATTTAAGGTAATGGTCAACCATGTCATAGTTAAGGTCAAACACGGTGAATGCCATCCATAGTCATGATCAACCATGGTCATCTATGGACAACAACTGTCAAATTTAGTAATCATTGTCAACCATGGTCATGGTCAACAAAGGTCAACCATAATGAAGGTCATGCTCAACCATGGTCAACCATAGTAAATCAAAGTCAACTAGGCCTATCAAAATATTAATACTTTAGCAATGTATTAATTAATAATGTATGAATGTTACATATTAATTAATTAATACATTGATATTTAACACATTAAGGTATTTATGTATTAATACATTAACCAATAGACCATTAATGTATTACCACATTAATTAATAGACCATTAATGTATTATCACATCAATTTGTTCATTGGATGTGGTTTGGGTGGTTGGGAGGAATGTTTGATACCCTCCTCACCTAGATTGAAATCCTTGGAGTGACATGTTTGTGCCCTTAAATTTGTTTATAACATGTAAAAATTATCACACCAATGCGTGAATACATTAATATTTTAGTAGATCAATATATTAATACTCAAATATTTTTATGTAAAAATTTATTATTAATATGTTTTTACTCTATTAATTTATTAATACTTTATTAATATATTAAATAATATTTTAAAAAATTAATGTAATAATTTTAATTTCTATGTTACAACAAAACATTAGTAGTTAATAGTTAAGTAGATTAATGTATTATCACATCAATAAATATGTATATATATTAAAAATAAATGTTTAATATATTTTTATTAAAAAATTATATAAAAATAAGTATTTATTAAAAATATTTTGATATCTAAAACTTTCTAGAAACATCCCACCTTTAGAGTGTATCGTTAATATATTGATCGACATTAGTAATTTAGTATATTAATGTTTATCACATCAACTCATTAATAAATTACTAATGTAATAATATTTTGTTAATTTATTATTTTATTAATATTTTAACGTATTTATGTAAAAATATATTATTAATGATATTTTGTTAATTTATTACTTTATTAATATTTTAATGTATTTATGTAAAAATATATTATTAATGTATTTTTAGTTTATTAACTTAGTAATGTATATAATAATTTATACATTAAGTTTATATATTTTTATTATATATTACATTAATATATTAATAGACAATTGATTTATATACATTAATAGTATTACATTAGTATATTATTATATACTATTAGATAAATGTAATAATTGATTAATGCATTAATTATATTTTAATATATTAATAGTTTTTCCCAAGGAATGTTCATAGTCAACTAGCAACAATCATTTTATAAAAGTGGTTGATATACATCCATAAACACTATTTTCCATCTTTCCAAATTAATGACATCTATCTTGATATATCAACCACCTTTATAAAATGATTATTGCTAGTTTTAATAATTTCCTACTCAATATTACTCTCGTTTTAAATTGACCTCTAAATAACTTCCAATTCTAAATCATTTTCGACACTGCTAAGGAGTTCTGCATATGATGCAAGACCCAAGTAATGAGAAAAACAAAGATTATCTTAGAAAACACATGCCCTGCACATATAGTAAAGTAATTTAGAACCAACGATTTATATATTGTTTATTTAAACAAAGAGTATATTGTTTATTTAAAGAGCTTTAAAGTGTAGTTTTAATACAACCATCGGGATTGTGTACCCAAACAGTATTGTTCATTTAGCTTATTAGAAACATACGAACGATGCTACTATAATTACGTCTATGGTCGTTCCTTTATTGATAACTGGTGGATTAATCATTCTTCGTCAATAGGCGTTCCTTTATTAATAATTGTTGGTTTAATCATTCTTCGTATGGATTAATCATTTTTTATTAAAAAATTCTTATACCTTGTGGTTACGTTTCAGTACTTGGAGTTTGGCATGGTAAGGAATCGACAATTTTTTCTTTATCTCGTAGGAAATAAATTATTTTAATACCAAAAATCTCCCCACTCATGTGAGGTATCGATAAATATATTCCTATCTTCGATTTCACATTTTCAGATTCAATTACGGAAGATTGGGGTTTTTTAGGCTTACCAATCATGGAGGATCTAGCCTGAATTTGAAGCCGAGTTTAGTGATCTTACATGGCCTCACGGAAACCAAAACTTCTGGTATGACATTTGCATTGAATTTAGGGTTTGAAGCCATATACTAATTTAACTATCTCATGTGGCCTCATAGAAACCAAAATTTTTGGCATAAATTTAGGGATTAGTTTTTAAGATTAAGTTTTTGGTTTTTTAATAAGTTGTTAAGGTTCTGGTTGTAAAACTAGCTGAACATCATTGATCAATTATTATATGTATTGTAATCATGGAAGCCAAGTCATGAGAAAGTATTTTGAGAGGATGAAGGAGTGTCTCACACAATCCACATGATTATTTTGTGGGAGTGAGAAATTATTATTCTTAGCACTTTTAGCATTGTAAATTTTGGCTTCACGTGAATGAATATCTTTAGTTTTAGGGTTTGAAGTGATACACTAGTTTATCGATCTCATGTGGTTTAAGAAAACCAAAATTTGCTTTGTTTTTATTAAACTAAAAATTGAAGGCTATTACATGATGATTTCACATTTCTTTTATAAATACTAAACTAAAAACTGAAATAAGTTATGTGATGATTCCATACCTCTTAAACTTGAACAGAGTAAAAAATAAAATAAAAATTAAGGTGGTTTCGTGTAAACTTTGTATTTAATAGTTTTAAAAATATTTGAACTTTGCACTTAACATGTTTTACAAAAAAAATTGCATTGAGTAAACAATAGTCAATGTCGAGGAGGAAATGGGGGGTGGGGTGGAAGGGTGTGTTCAAAAACACAAGTATTCCAACATAGGATGAACACCTTTAGTAACTGGTCAGACAACCAGATCAAATATCAACACACCAATGTTTTGACGTGGTAAAACCCCTACGGGGAAACATCCACGGCCCCAACCAACGCAGCCACTTGGAGCAGTTTATTAATGCAAAAGAAAAAGATTACAGAGAGATTTTACAAGAGATTTTCTCACAAATCAATCATCAGAAAATGACCCTCCATTCTCTTTAAATAGATATCATGGACCAATCGGGTGTTAAGCCACGGATCAATGGTTGTTAATATTGAGGATAATATGAATCGTCGGATCAATCTATTTCGAGAACATATCGTGACCGTCGGATTTCCTAACTACAAATGCATACTAGTGCATACTAAAGAAACACACTTTTACCTAACGACACATTAGACCAAGTAGATCTTAACTAACTCCTAAGTGTCTAAATATCCTAACATCCCCCTTAAGAATATCTTGGGATAGGATTGAAGGATTTACAATAGTGACACAATAGGGGAAGGAAGCAGGCATTAGAGCCTATCCCTCCTTAATGACAACTTCCTGAACTCCTAACATAGATCGAAGTTTGGAAAACTTCGCTTCTGTATGATACTTTGTGAAAATGTCTGCAACTTGATCTTTTGTAGGAAAAAAGAGGACTTCAATAACTTGATCATGAATTAACTTTCTGATGGCGTGCATGTGTAGCTCGATGTGTTTGTTGTGCTGATGTTGAACTAGGTCTTTGGCAACCTTGATGGCACTCTGATTGTCGCACCAAAGGTTGGTCAAATGTTGTTGCTCTAATCTAAACTCTGAAAGGATATTTCGAAGCCACACGGCTTCCTGACTTACATTTACCATTGCTCGGTACTCTGCTTCTGCTGAAGAAAGTGAAATAGCCTGTTGTTTCTTACAGGCCCAAGTGAGTGGTCCTGAACCAAGGATGAAAACATAACCTGCAGTAGACTTCTGATCATTAGGATCACCAGCCCAATCTGAATCAGTGAAACCAACCAATAAAGGAGTCCCCCCCTGAACTGTAATGTATCCCAAACTGAATTGTACCACAGACATAGTGAAGCATCCTTTTAGTTGTTTTTCAATGGCTTTCATGGGGTGTTTTCATATACCGGGCAACAATACCAACAAGAAAGGAAAGATCAGGACGAGTATGAGTCAAGTATAAGAGGCTACCAACTAAATGACAGTACAGGTGGCAGTAAGCTTGACTCCAAACTGGAAGGGAGAAGGAGTTGGTTTACAATTGTCCATGTGAAAGCGACGAAGAAGGTCATAAGCATACTTAGACTGGGAAAGAAAAATTCCTTCATTTGTTTGCAAAACTTGGAGGCCAAGGAAATAGTGCAAAAAACCTAAGTCTGTCATTTCAAATTTCTTCTTAAGGTTGGTTTTCACATGGTTTAAAAGTTTTGAGTCACTACCAGTAAGGATAAGGCCATCAACATAAAGGAAAAGGATTATGAGATGGCTTTCTACTTTCTTGGTATAGACATTAGGATCAGAATGACATCTAGAGAATCTGGTGTCAATAAGAAAGTTGTCCATTTTTTCATACCAAGCTCGAGGAGCTTGCTTAAGACCATAAAGAGTTTTCTTAAGGTGACAAACAAGGATAGAGTCATTCTGGACATAGCCAGGATGTTGTTCCATGTAGATTTCTTCTTCCAAATCTACATGCAAGAAGGTGGATTTAACATCCATCTGATGGACCTACCATTTATGTGAGGCAACAAGGGCAAGGACAAGGTAGATGGAATTCATTTTGGCTACAGGGGCAAAGGTTTCATTATAGTCAATTCCTTCAACTTGGGAAAATCCTTTGGCAACTAACTGAGCTTTGTGTCTTTTAGCACTTCCATTTGATGCATACTTAGTTATGTAGACCCATTTACATATGACAAGCTTTCTTCCTTTTGGAAGAGATACAAGATCCCAAGTATTGTTTTCCATTAAAGAACGATACTCTTCATTCATTTTTGTATCCCAATCTGGATGACCTGAAGCTTCTGCAAATGTCTCTGGATCATGAGTCTTGGAACCTTGAGCCAAAAGAGAAGAGGCTCGTTGGAACTATGAACATGTTTGGTGCTGATCTAAAGGATCACCGACAAGACCAACAATTGCTTCTCGCGTTGAATGGACACATCTAGGAAGTAGTGGAACTAGTGCTGGTTCAGGTTCAAAGGACTCATCTGGAGGAAGGTGAGTAGGCGGAGGTGGATTTTCATCCTCACTGTCATCATCTGAAGAAGAAACCAGAATAGGAACATAAGAAGGCACAAACGTCGAATATGGCTCGCAGGTCGAAGAAGGCACAATTTTCGAATTAGGCTCGCAGGCCAAGATATTTTCATCAAATTTAACATCTTTTCTAACAATAATTTCATTACAATTTGGTTGAAGAAGTCTATAACCTTTGACATCTTCAGAATCACCAACAAATATACACTTCTCACTTTTAGGATGCAATGCTTTCCTTTTCTCATCGGGAATGTGAGCCCATGCTATACATCCAAATACACGGAAGTGACTTACATTTGATTTAATTTTAGTCCAAGCTTCTTCCGATGTTATATTTTTAAGAGCCTTTGTGGGAGTGCGATTTACTATGTAATTTTCACGGTGGATTTCTTTCACCCAATACTTTAGACTTAATCTCTTAGACTAGATCATATAATTAGCCATTTCTTTTGATGTGCGGTTCTTTCTCTCAGCAACACCATTTTTTTGTGGTGTATATGGAATAGTGGGTTTCATTTGAATTCCCTGTGTAGTGCAGTAACTTGTAAAATTATTGTTCACCTCCATTATATGTTCCTAACTTTTGAATTTGATGTCCAAATTTCTTTGCTACAAGGGCCTTGTAGGCCAAAAACTTGTCAAAAACTTTGCTCGTAAGTTTTAAGAAGTAAACCCAAGTACATTAGGAAAAATCATCAATGAAGGTTAACAAATACTTGCACCTAGAAAAGAAGGAGAAGAAAGTGGACCGCACAAATCACTGTGAACAAGCTGCAAAGGGCCCGAGGCATGCCAAGAGGCATGTTTTTCAAAATTTTCCCGATGATGTTTGTCGAGAACACAACCGGCACAAACACCATCTCTGCATGAAATAGGAGGAAGACCAGTCACCATCTGTTGATTACATAGTTGTTGCAATGAGGGATAGTTTAGATGATCAAACTGTTTATGCCAAAGTTTTCTCAAGTCATCGCTATAAGCAACAAAAACTGATGAAAAATGTGATGACCCAAAGTTGTCAAACTTGTACAACCTGGTAATATCATCAACAATTCCAAGTGCAAGAACATGCTTAGGATCTTTTAGATCCTTGATTACAACTTAGTGAGGTGAAAACTCTACGATTTTACCTTCACTTGTATGGGTGATTTGATATACTGATAGAATGTTACAAGAAAGACTTGGAACACATAATACATCATTGAAATGACCATTATCTACTTGAACTGTTCCAGATCCTACAACACTAAGAGACCTATCATCACCAACAAATATTTTCTTGGTGTTACATTCATTTAGAGATGAAAATATGTCTGTATCCTTAGCCATATGATAAGATGCTCCAGAATCAATAAGCCACTCATCAGAAGAAGAAGTAGAAGTTGTATTGAAGGAGAAACTAGAAGCAAAAAGTGCATGTCCATGAGAAGAATAAGAAGGAGGAGAATCAATATCGATGTTGTGCTTCTTCATCATTGCTTCTAAAGCTGTCATATTCTTGAAACATTTGGACTCATCATGACCATCTTTATCACAAAAGTTACAATGTTTGTTAGTCTTGTTATTTTTATATTATGCTCCTTTGTCACCATTAGGAGCTGAAGTCATCTAAGCGGGTTTGGGACCCTTATGTTTCTTGTTGTTGTAGCGAGGATGTTGCTTCTTGGGATACTTGGGTTTATCTTTCTGTTGGGAAACTAAGGCTTTGTTGGAGGTACCTGCGGTGATGATCACTCCAAGTTGTACAAGCTTATCTTTCTCTCTAATCAAAGCAACACAAAAGGACTCAAGAGTGGGTTTTTGATAATGTAACACCTTGTTTCCCCCAGTTTGTAAAAATAAATGGACTGGACCAGAACTATGGCAAACTCAGAAATGTGAATATGTGATGTGAATGGACCTTGTGGAAAAGGTCGATGAATGTGAATAACATTATGAATTTATATTGCAGGACTATTGAGAGGGAATGTGCTGAAAAAGAGACCACGATGGCTGTAGAAAGGCGGTGGAAGGCACCTGGAAAGGTGGCATTAACTTCCACCAAGAATCAATACCGTATTTGGACTCCACTGGCCCAGAGAACCAAAAGCGGCTCGCTGACCCCGAATTAAATGTCTCGCAGGTTTGTAGGCAGATGGCTCCTCAGGAGTTAAGGAGGGATGGAGAGGTGAACTGCCCATCTGTAGAGCCATCAGGCCTGACCAGCACAAGGGAAATCGTGCCACACACAACCTCGCAAGAGGATAAGGCGTGGGGGAGAAGCGATTGGGGGGATGACGCGAGGGGAAAAAGAGAACTCTGGCGATATGCAGAGTGGGTGATAGCAGAGAGGAAGGAGAGTAACCTTCGCTCCTAGCCACTGGAAAACAAAGACACAGTCTCACAACATCGTGGTCTCAGCTCGGGGGTGGCTAGTGGTAAATTTGTTGGGAGTCGTTGAGCCTACGGTTGGGTGGAAACAAGCACCCCTCTCAGCAATTGCATAACCCCTGGTGTTACATTCTGATAAGTGTTTTTCCTTTGACATATTGAAATATATGTATGCTGACATTTATGATCATAAGCTGTGAAATTGTGAATGACTTCATTATAAGAATGTCTATATGGTGTCTTGATCAGTACTAGTAGTTGTATGTTTATATGGAAAGACTACATGTGGCTTATGCTCTCTTAAATTGTTATTTATATGCAAACTAATCTAATTCAAACTTCACGCCTGGTTCTTAGGAGAGATACCCTTATCTGCCTTAGATAGTACCTTGGGTAAACCTCCCCATAGAGATACCCTCCTTGAAAACATAATCAAGAACCTGGAAGGAGGACGTGAAGGCACAATTCCTTAAGAAATCCCTGATAAGTATCGAATCGACGGACGAGACCCCGTCGGGAGATCTATGGTCACTCACAACCATCAGACAAGAAGAAGAAGCTGGAAAGATAAGTACCTTAACCTTGATAGGTGTTGATCGACGAACGAGATCCCGTCAGGAAATCTGTGGTCACTCATGACCGTTAGATTTGGTAGGAGAAAGTAGGATGTTAAACGCCTTACCACCTTGTCTTTGGTAGGAGAATCTAATTACAAATGCAATCAATGTTGTTATTTTGATGTTTTCTTTCATCTCCCAGTAAGAATTTTGCATATTTGTTTCAGTGTGAAAATAAAAAAAAAATGGTAGCTGGCTGTGGCTTTGATGGAGGAGCCTGCACGTTTTTTGGGTGCCCAAAAAAATTTCAACTATATAGCCATGACAAGTTTTTTGCATTTTTTTTGGGTGCCCAAATAAAATAAAAATTTGTCTCCAACTATACATTTATGGTATGGTATCTTCATTTTCTTGATGCCCTAATTTTTTAAAAAAGGACTCAGCATGGATTGAAACATTAGCTTGATATTTTCATATATCGCTATAGAGATTGCATGCGCATAAGATTGTTTGGTACAGAAATGTGAAGCATGACAAAAAACCCCAAAAAAATTATCCAACTATAAATAACTTGGGCCTGTCCTTTGAACCATCGAAATAGCTTGCTAATATCGGCAGAATCATCAGGAATTTCCAATAATATTGGAAATTTGGCATTGTTAAAACTGGTAGTGATAGACCATGGCACTATCAGAAGAAAATATCCATATTGATCTTGATTAATGGTAAAATAGTAATCAACAACTTTCTTGTTCCCTATTTTGATATCTGGTTATAGCTAGCATGTTGTGGCGAAGCTCCGCTGGTTTTGTGTTGTTTTCTGTTTGGCAAACTTTTGTTCATATCCCATGGCCCCAATTATTTTCTCATGGGAACATATACCAGATGTAAGAGAAAACCAATTTCACAACATGTTTTTTATATATATCAAATTGTTTGATGCAAAGGTCGATGCATGCTACTATATGCAACCGTGTGGGATCTTTCTTGCAACCTATTTGGTGTTTACTTAGTTCTTGGTTGTATGCTTCGTTCTGGAAAATTAATAATACATTCAGGATCTTCACAGTTTTTTTATGATCTTAAAGACTATAGAGGACATTCTTTTCCCTTTAATATAAGCTATGTGACACAAATGTAGTATGTGGCTTGTTTTAGTACTTTTCCTTGATAGATGAACTTAGTAAAATTAATCTCCTGGAATAATTTGAAATAAAAGAATATATATTGTGTGAAGTCCAATGGAGCTATCATATGAACAAGAGGCCATTAAAATTCAAATTCGTCATTGTTATACTTGTTATGAAGCTGACAGTACAATAACTTTACTTAGACATCCTAAAATTGATTTTCTTGTAGCTTTTCAAGGCTTCTCTTATACAAGTAGATCCTAGAAACTATAAGAATGGCTCATTGTATATATTCCTTGATTGAAGAACCTATTCACATGTTTAATGCACTTCATAGTTGTTGTTAAAATCGTCAATGGGGATTTTTCAAACCAATTCCCGCTTCCGAAAATTTCCATCCCCTTTCTTTTTTCCCTGTTCTTTTTGTTTCTGGTTACTTACTCGTTTTTCAGAAAATGTCTACATGTGGAAGTTGTAGGATTCGCGTATTCAGATTTCCAATTACTTTTATATTACCAGCCCGACCGACCGACCGCTTCCCAGTTTCATATTGAAAAAAAAATGGATTGTGGGTTCCCAGATAGGTGGGTTCAACCATTGTGTTTCCATTGTTGCATCGCCTGCAAACAACACTCGTACTTCCACGATCTACAAATTAGAAAATAAATTCCCCTTTATCTCGTTTTTAGCTCTTTTCCTTGATCGATGAACCTAGAAAAATTAATATCCTCGAATAATTTGAAATAAAAGAATATATACTATGCGAAGTCCAATGGAATTACCATATCAGCAAGAGGACATTAAAATTCAAATTTGTCATTGTTAATACTTGCGGTGAAGCTGACAATACAATAACTTTACTTACACATCCCAAAATTGATTTCCTTTTATATTTTTTACACTTCTCTTATACAAACAGATCCTAGAAACTATAAGTATAGCTCGATGTATCTATTCCTTGATTGAAGAGCATGTTCACATGTTTAATGCACTTCATAGTTACTATTAAGACCATCAATGGGGATTTCTTACACCAATTCTTGCTTCCGAAAATTGCCATCCCCCTTTTTTTTCCATCTTCTTTCCATTTCTGGTTACTTACTCGTTTTTTCAGAAAATTCAAATTCGTCGTTGTTAATACTTGCAATGAAGCTGACAGTACAATAACTTTACTTACACATCCCAAAATTGATTTCCTTGTAGCTTTTCAATGCTTCTCTTATACAAACAAATCCTCGAAACTATAAGTATGGCTCGATGTATCTATTCCTTGATTCAAGAACCTGTTCACATGTTTAATGCACTTCATAGTTATTGTTAAGACCATCAATGGGGCTTTGTTACACCAATTCCTGCTTCCAAAAATTGTTATCCTCTTTCTTTTTTTCCATCTTCTTTCCATTTCTGGTTACTTATTTTTTTCAGAAAATGTCTAGGTGCAGGAGTTGGCGGATTCACGTCATCAGATTTCCACTTAATTTTATATCACCAGCCCGACCGACCGCTTCCTTGTTTCATATTGTACAGACTTTTTGGATCGTGGGTTCCCGAATAGGCGGGTTACTAGATAAGTGGGTTCAACATTGCACTTCCATTGTTTTGCCGCCTACAAACAACACCCAGACTTCCGCTATCTACAAATTATTAAACAAATTCCCCTTTATCTCATTTTTTAGCACTTTTCCTTGATCGATGACCTTAGAAAAATTAATTCCCTGAATTAATTTGAAATAAAAGAATATATACTATGCAAAGTCTAATGGAACTATCATATGAACGAGAGGACATTAAAATTCAAATTCATCATTGTTATACTTGTGGTGAAGCTAACAGTACAAAAAATTTACTTAAACATCCCAAAAATTATTTTATTGTAAATTTTCGACGCTTCTCTTATACAAACAGATCCTGGAAACTATAAACATCGCTCATTGTATCTATTCCTTGATTGAAGAACATGTTAACATGTTTAATGCACTTCATAGTTACTGTTAAGACCATCAATGGGGCTTTCTTACACCAATTCCTACTTCCAAAAATTGCGATCTTCTTTCTTTTTGCCCTCTGCTTTCCCTTTCTGGTTACTTACTCATTTTTAGGAAAATGTCTAGGTGCGGGAGTTAGCGGATTCACGTCTTCAGATTTCCATTTTACTTTTATATTACCAGCCCGACCGACCACTTCCCCGTTTCATATTGAACAAAATTTTTGAATCACGGGTTCCTAGATAGGAGAGTTCAACATTGCATTTCCATTGTTCCATCGCATGCAAACAACACCCAGAATTCCATGATCTACAAATTAGCAAACAAATTCCCCTTCATCTCGTTTTCTTTCTTTTTCTGTTTACTTGGTCCTTTTTCCGAATAGGTCCTTTTTCCATAGGTCTCATGATTTTATTTATAGCACCCGAAGTTCCACAATATACAAATTGCTTGTCAACATTGTGCTTCCACTATTCCCCTACGTAAAAATAGCACCCGAAATTTCGTGATATACAAATTGATGGTTGAAATCTGTCATTGTGATATACAATTTGACCATCGACCCCTCACGTGTTAGGAACCAAATATTAATATAGCAGAGAAAAACCTCAGAATAAGTACTCAATGCCTTGAAAAGAGAGAGAAATTCACGTAATAAGCCTCTTCGAGGGGGAACCTCCTTATGCCCACATAAATGTTCAATTACAAGATGATTCAGAATGAAAATGTCTCCTTGGTATATATAGGAGACTAAACACATATTTCATTAAATTTGGAAATATTCTATTACATGGACTTCATTAACATTGAGTTTTTTTATAAATCCTTAATATATTCCATGGAGGAAATCAATCTATTGAGATGCCTAATGCGGACTTAAGTAAGTGAGTTTCCTCTGAGAACCAATGCCAGGAGTAGGCAGTGAAAGCAAGGGTCTTTGAAGAGTAGTACGCAGGAAATGGATATTGATCTCTCCTCATTATCGATTCTACAAAACCACTGACCTGATGTAATAGTGTCAACCAACCATAGAAAAATCAATCATGGTTGGGCATTACTTTCACCAAAAGGAGGAGAAAATGATAAGAATTTTAAATGCATAAGAGATAGATGTTGTAACACATTTTTCAAGGTTTTTAGTTGAACTTTGTATATGTCCCCATTTTCTTTGATTATTAATGATTTATGTTTAATGTAACTACAAATAAATTATCAAAATTAAGATATCGATTTTCAAGTTTAATCATATATTCAAAGTCATTTATTTTTTACTCATCTCCCATTAGTCTGAATAGGTCACTTAGGACTCATTATTAATCCATTCTAATTATTTTTGTAAGAAATGTGAGTTTTATTTCAAAAATACATATCACATATATACATGTCTTGATGCATATAATTAAATA
>ML805827.1:272322-300386 GCA_009831015.1 Picea engelmannii | reverse complement strand
ATCGGAACCAAAACATAAGATAAAATTAGGTAGTAGGGGACACCAATTTCTTAGTTAAATTTAATTTAAGAAAAGTATAAACAACATCCTCATCACTATCAACATATATATCATGGATTTCTTATTTGCCATAAAAAAAAAAATTATCATCAACCACCAATATTTTATTTGCATTTGCGTACAGGATGATACGAGTTTAAAAATAATATAAATTTATAAATAAAATTATTAAAAAATAATTCAGACATCAATTATATATGTTATTAAAAAAGTCCCCAGGTTCGAACATTATACTTCCCAAAATGCCCAGAGTTATTACAGTCCTCTTAACTATAAAGAGGGTGAATATTTTATGCAGATGACGATAGGATCTGCGGTTCCATTGAATTTGCATTTGATCCTCCACACGGGCAGCGACTTGACTGGACGCAGTGCCAAGCTTGTGGTAATTTCTGTGATCGAAAGTATAATCCTTTCAAATCATCGTCCAGTCACAGAAAGTGTAATTTCTGTGACTGGACGCAGTGCCAAGTTTGTGGTAATTTCTGTGAGCTTTATACATGCATTTTTTATTTGTTGAAGCTACCAGACTTCTTTTAGATTGTTCGAAATTATTGGTACTTATTTATCTTTTCCAAATCTAATGCAGTCTTTTTGTGCATGGTTATCATTATTGGTACTTACCTATCTTCTACAAATCCTCCAAGCATCTTCTTCTGCATGGTATTGATCTCTCCAAGCATCTTTTTGTGCATGGTACTTATTTCATGGTACTCATCTTCATCACTGTAACTATCTTATTGATCGCTCTTTTATAGTAAGAGATGAAGGATTTGATTTTTTTTTTTTAATTGATGTGTATTGTAAATCTTAATACATGTTTGTAAAAATAATGTAAAAAATATTTGTCAAAATTTTATTGGTTGAATGTAGTTTTCTTTTAACTTTTTCTTATTCATTTGTGTTTTTTTTATTTTTTATTTTTTTCAAATTATAATATATATGTTCTAAAAATAATTCAAATAGGAATTTGTCAAAATTGGTTTTCAATAAATGTAATTTTTTTGTTGTTGTAATTTTTCAAATTTAAGAGGTATGAAATCATCACATAATTTCTTTCTATTTTTTTTAATATTTATATAAAAAATATGAAATATCATGTAATATCTTTTAATTTTTAGTTTAATAATTATAAAGGAAATGTGTGACTTAGTTTTTATAGTGGTAGACTAAAATTATGCAATCTTGTAATGAGTTTCATTTTATAGAAATTTGTTTGAAATTTTATAAATAATTAAAAAAAAAATAATATGATAAATAATTTTTTCAATTTAAATAAAATTTTGTACACTATAATCATTTTTCATTTCTTTTAACAAAAATATACTATCTTGTTTATATTCATATTGAAGTATTGTTTCATATTTTCATTGAAATATTTTATATCTATATTGAAATGTCAAGTTTGCCTAGTAATTTATGATCCTCTTGATATGATGTGAAATTCTTTCTTATAAGTGAATGGCCCACACTCATCGTGTATTAATGGAAGTGCGCTGGGCACTTCAAGGAAACTTAATGCAACCTTGCACTAACTAGGCTGGGTGCACCAAGCAAGGTACCTTCACCACGCTAGCAGTCATCTCGACCTTCATGGGTCTCGCCCATGTCAATTCACCAGGCACTATGAAGGCCTGTGCTCTGGAAAGTTCTCTCATTCCTTCCTTGCCTTATGCCTGACTGTTCCTCGACTTTCTCTTTGCCTTTTGCTCGACAATTCCTTGGCTCTCCCATTTCATTTTCTCCTTGCGCTCAATTGTTTGGCTGCCCATGGTCATTCCTCCATTGTTTGTCTAGCCCAATCCTCACCTGAATGCTCACACTATGCCCAGAGAGAGGGGCAAGTCCATAAGGGGTCCGTTGTACTACAACGCCCTTACGAGACGTAACAAACTCCCCCGCTCTAAGCTAGCCCTCATCATTATCATTCGTCTTGACCAGAGACATAATCAACCTCAACAACTCTAGTCTCCTACCCCCAATCCCACCAATGACCCTGGAAGTTGTTCAATCAAGGAGGAAATTCTCCCTCTTGAGAAATTTTCCCCTACGCCTAACCTTCACCTAGGAATTGCCCCCCCCCAACACCCACACTTCGGACCATTTTTATGGCACTGGAGAATGTTTGGTGGAGGAAGAAATTCCTCCCAGCTGAAAAGTGGCTACACCAATGACAAAAATGGATGCAGTGGATGCAGACTTGGATATGGATGCAGATCTTATGGAGGCGTCGCCTCTGCCCACCCCAATTCGACTTCCAGACGAGCACCTTCAACTCATCTTCGAGCTGTGGCAGAAAATGGACAACCAAGCACACATTCAACAAATCTTGGGATAGCGTATGGACCTCATGTTCGACGTGATGATAGAAACTCATGCAAACAAATGGTTCCCAACATGCGGCCATAATTTTTTTCCAACCTATAGTGCCCATGGTTGGCTGAGCTCAAGCTCGCACTTGGACTAGCCCCCCTAGGTTAATGTTTTTCTTTTGGTTTAGTCAATTACGCAGAGAATTGAGATTATCTATCAAAATCAAACATTGTATGATAGTCATCTATGGCCACTGCTTAGTTGGTCACTGTGACCTTTTTTTCCAGTTAGACATTCAAACAGTTACAGTTGTACTTGAATCCTGTCTTGGTTTTCCAGTTGTGGTAGGACATGACTCCAGATTTTGTAATGCCACTTATATTTGTGAATATCAATATATAGTTACTTTTATTTACAAAAAAATGATATGATATTAAATTCTTCCTTAAAAATTAATATTACTCAAATAAAAAATAAAAAACTATTAAAATAATAACTCATATTTTAGTAGTAACATGACATGAATACTTGTTTTTTATATTACTATTAAGACATTCAAGTTATTGATTTTTTCTTTGAATATACATGAAATTTTTAGTTTTGTAATATTTTTATTAAAACATACAATTATTAAGTTAGGGAAATTATTCATTTAATTATTAGTTTTTTAATGGTCATGTAAAAAATTAAATATATATATATTTTATTATATTTTTTTTTATTAAATAAAATTTAATAAAATAAAAATTATACATTTAAATATTTTTTTTTTGTTTTTAAATAAATTTATAATTGAAACTTATGAAACATAATTATTTTTTTTAATTAGATAGAGCAAGTTAAAATGTAATGGTATTTTATTATTTTTTTAATCTCCAATATTTTGAATAATATATTTAAATGAGTATTTTATATTAAGATGTAAAAATATTATTTTATAAGTTTTTATTTTTTAAGTAACAAAAATTGAAGTTGTATGAAATTGTTTGAATTTATTTTGATGATGAAAAAGTTATGTTTGGAGAATGATAAATTTAGAATTAAACAAAATTGAAATTGTATGAAATTGTTTGAATTTATTTTGATGATGAAAAAGTTATGTTTGGAGAATTATAAATTAAGAATTAAATTTTTTAAAGGTTATAAAATAATTATTAGATGATTTTTTTTCATATGAAAAACATAATTTATTTTAATTGGTTAATATAAAAAAGTTATAATAAAATTAATAAAATCCATAAGAAGAATGATTAAACCACCAATTATCAATAAAGGAACGCCTATAGACGAAGAATGATTAATCCACCAATTATCAATAAAGTAACGCCCATAGACAATAAAGGAACGCCTATAGACGAAGGATGATTAATCCACCAATTATCAATAAAGTAACGCCCATAGACGTAATTATAGTAGCATATAACCTCAGGCTTCGCATCGTTCCTTGGGTCTTACGTCATATGCAGACAGACCTCCTTACGAGTCTCGAAAATTATTTAAAGAGTCATTTAAATAAATCAAAAAATATATTTTTTTTAAATGTATAATATTTTTTTAAAATTAAATTAATACAATATCATAAATCAAAATAAAAAAAATAAAAAATGTATTAAAATGTATAATATTTTTTTAAAAGTTAATTTACTTATTATTAATTAAAAAATATATTTTTTAAATATAAACATTGTAAAATAATTAAAAACAAAAAAACATACATAAATATCCAAACAAAAAAATAATAAAAATGTTTTGATGGAAAAAGAACAAAAAACAATAAAAAAAATTTGGTGAGTGTTGATGTTGAGCATCTCCCTTCCAGCCCACTCCCCATTTCCCTTCGACGTGCACCCTTCCACCCCACCCCCATTTCCCCTCTACATGCACCCTCCCATCCCCTAACACCTCGACACCTCTCCCCCCTATTGTTCTCCTTGCACCATAACCCGTCGCAAATTTCTTTTGAAATTGAAAAGAAAATTTAAGTTTACTTCGAGTGATATTGTTTCTCGTATCAATGCTTGCTTCTTCTTGTTACTCATCTTGAACAAAAATTATCTTCATCAATTCATTATATGATTTCATCTCATGACTCCTAAGGAATCATCAACCATATTTTTGTTGCATGTGTAACATCAACCATTTGAGTTAGACTATCTATGTCACAAGTTGCATTAACCTTTTATATGAGGTCATTTGTTTCACATGTTGCATTAACCATGTTCTTGATTTGTTTCTTTTTTTTTCTACAAATTTTAGTTGAAGTGCTTCAATCAATTTATCATTTTGATCAATTTTCTTGTAAATATCAACAACCCAATTATCCAATTCATGTAATGTAGTATACCTAGGGGTGTAATATGGGGTACCTAGGGAGGTACCCAAAGGAAATAATAATAGATATATGACTATGTATTTCTATGTATGGACACCATTTTTAATAAATAAGGCCTATGTAATAGCGTAAAAGCAATAAATGTAAGAAGGCCTATTAGAATGTTCCTTTTCTATAATGTTCCTAGGAGGTCAATGAATGTAAGAAAGCTTATTAGAAGGTTCCACCTACTAGAATGTTCCTTCTCTAGAATTTTCCTAGGAGGTAGATATTACTATATAAAGAAGTATAAGAAATGTAATGAAGAATGATTAATAATATTGTAATTAATTGGCAAGTATTGCTTGATGAGTGTTTCCTTCCTTAAGGAATAGTTAATGGTGTTACCCTACCTCAAGGGTTTTCTCTACAATGCTCTTGTGTTCATTATTTTGTGTGAATGATTTGGTTTATTATTGAAGCTAAGACTTTATTTTCTATATTATATATTCAAATATAAGTTACACAGCATGTAAGGAATCTTGTAATTCTTTGATTTCCTTATTAGCATTTTGCAAATGATTTCCTCCTTTACCCATTTTACATTTTTCACTTGTTATGCTCTCTTGTACTCACTCACTTGCTTATATGTTTATGTATATGTCATGCTTGGTTGCTCTCGTCTCCAAAAACCTTGGGGTGTCAAGTACTATTGATCTTGCACCCTAAATTGTGATTTTATAATGATTTGATTTTGATTGAAAATGGCCTCCTTGTTCAAATTTCAAGCAAGTCTTTTTTTTGACAATTCTCCCAAGGGTTTTGTAGCTCAACCCTTAATTCAATGACTCAAACTTGTGCAATTGACTATTTAACTTTCCATGAATCAATGTTCCATGATTATTAGACGAACAAACACATTTTAGTCTCTTCTTACATGAGATTACACATCACTTTATTGATGATTGAATTAATGACTTACTTAGATCAAGTTTTTATTCCTTGTTACACCATGTGGATATTGTTTACCAAATTAAATGTGTCAAATAACTATACAAAAAAATCATAAATTTCCAAGAAATCATGCATAATCACACACAAGTAAAAAGTATCCTTGGACCTCCTTATTTGAATTTCAGGATGAGTCTAGAAGAAGGGGCACCACTAAAAATTGAATATTTTTATCAAAAAAATGTGGTAGATTAAGATTTCAACCTTGTTTCATATTTTCTACCAAGTCACATCACAAATACCCCTTCAAATTTTTCATATCTAGCACCAAAGGTTTCCCAATTTCCAAAAAAGATTCTCCTAGATCATTTTACAAAAAACAAATGTTTCTTTTAAACAAATCTACATGCACCTTTTACAAAAATAAATATTTTTCTTTTTCTTTTACCAAAAAATGTGAATAACAACAATCCTTCATTCATTCTTGAAGTTGTAATCCCTTAATTCCTAAAGTTGTAAACCCTTATTCAAACTCTTACAAAAGTTATATGATGCCACCAAATATTTAATGTTTCACATAACAACCCACACACATTTTATAATGCACCACTTATTGAGTAAGTCACATTTATTTTCCCTCTTGCATAACGTGAAAATTTTAAAATATAAAGTAATGATAATTTTAGTATTTTTCCAATGCGGGATAAACGATGAGCAATGATAAAAATAACCACCTCCAATCAAAATCTTTGCCTTTTCTTTCTAAGCAGTGTTTTTGTGCAGAGGTCTCTTTTGACAATATTGCAGAACACATGGGTTGTTAGGTTGTCCCTTTCTAAGTTGCTCTTTCATGTTGGGATCACCTTGATCAATAAATTTGAAGAATCAAATGGTGAATTCAAGAGGAACTCTGAAATTTGGTTGGATACATTACAAATTTTGTCAATTCATTGGATTTTTATTGATGGATTCAAGGATGTAATCAAACCCAATGCAATAATTAAAGATCTTTATTGGAGATCAATTTTTCATATATGAATATAAGGGTTTGTTATATATGAAACTTTTGGGGGTCGATCTGACTTATCTAGGATGAAGAACTAGAAATTGATATGAATGATTGATTCAATATTTAGATGGATACTCAAATCCACATCATAAGGGTAACATTTACAAAATAATACAAATTTGATTAGCATGAAATTTAGAAAATCATCTTTTGATCTCCTCTATTTGATGATATCCCCTATTGATGGGAGGGGTGAATTAAGATGCAACAAGATGTGGGATGCCTTGACACAATGTATAAAACTACAAAACCATGCAGGATTGAAAATTAAGGAAGACTGCAAAATCTCTATTCAGAATGTTTGGAGGGTTGGGCAATGGACATTAAAAAATGCATCTGATGTGCTAGCATAGAAACTTTATGCAACAGAATTAGCTTAGTTTAGAGAAATGGGGTTCTATGACACATAGGAGAACACTTGTGCATTAATTGCAATCGATGGAAATGTCCATTCTACAGTTGAGTGTTTAATTGGAAAATACAATAAGAGCATGCCGAGGCCCATTCTACCTCACATGTATAGCTGGCCTCTTTTGATCAGATTTGTCTCACAGATTCATCTATCATCCACCAACCTAAGTGATTGGAATTGTTAAGCATGGATTTGACCTTGCATTTTTTTACTAAATACATCTTCACTACTTCAAATCCTTAAGTTGGCTGATTGGCTGAAAATTATTGTTGGATCCACGTTAACCTGAGTATATTACTTGAAGAGAAGGAGGCAGAGGAACATCACTTGATTCTTGGGAGGAATCGATTTGTCGAATTGTTGTGGTAGATATATTCACTAGATCAAAGATTATGATTGTTAGCATAGAGTCTAGGCGTAAGTTTGGTAGATTCATGTAAATGTTGACTATTATAAAAATCATGGACTATATGAAACGCCTGAGACTAATCACCTAATCACAAACGTGGCAACAGTAAGCCCCTCCACTTAAGGAGCCCCACTCTGCATTCAAGTGACATCTGGTAAGGGAAGTTGGCGTGTAAGCAGTGAAAAAGTTTAAATAAAAGAACATAAATGTAGTAAAAAAACAAATGATACTAAAAAAACTTAAAAAATAAGCAAAGTTAAAAACGTAAATCCAGTAAATCACTTTAATCATTTAAATTAATGACTAACATACATCTTTTGTTAGGCAAAAAAGTTTATTTTTCAAATTACAATCTTTTATTTGTTGTCATAACCAAGAATATTCTCAACATATGAAATAGTCGTCATTAAAAGAGTATCAATAATTAAAAGGTCATTAATTCTGCTATTTTTAATAGCCACCTATAAACTTAATTAAATTTCAAAAGTTGTGTACAAATAATTTTTTAAATTTGAAAATAAAAATGAATATCAGAAAAATTAATATCATAAATCAAAATAATTTTTTTATTAAAATGTATAATATTTTTTCAAAATTAATTTAATTATTATTAATTTAAAAAGACATTTCTCAAATATAAAAACATTGTTAAAAAAAGCAATTTTTAAATCCAATCTAAATGTCATTCATGGTAAACAACTTTTTGTTGAATGCATATTTATATTAAATTTGCTTGATTACATTAATTTTTGTGTTCATCTATGTGTTATATGTATCGGTCAAATTCAATACACGTGTATTTGTTAAAAAGCAAAAGCAAGAGATGCCAAATAGGATGAAYCGCCACGTGTATTTGTTAAAAAAAAGGGTGAGATGCCAGATAGGATGGACCGCYACGATGAGATTCAACCTATCGCAACTGGCCAATGAGGATRTGAAGGTGTCTTGGCAAGACCGCGCTCTAATGAYARAAGAAAGGAAAAGGAGTCGTGGTTGGCCAGAGGTTACAGTAGCCACATTACTCGCGCCTGCGTGCCTTTCTACATTGAAACATTCATTTTCTCCTTCAAATCTGAACCTTCTTATTTTTAAATATTTAACTTTCATTTTCTCATTCAAATCTGAACCTTCTTATTTTTAAATATTTAACTTTCATTTTCTCCTTCAAATCTTAACCGGCCTATTTCTGATTTACCTTTAATATGGATTTTTTTGCATGGGTGGCCAAAGATGGAAAAGTAAAATTCATGATTAATTAGTATCAAATAACATTGAAATGTATATTAATCTACAATATTATCATAAATATCTTTGCAATAGGGAGGATGATCTTCTTAATACTTATGAAATTTATCATAAATATCTTTGAAATAGGAAGATGATATTCTCAATATTTATGAAATGTTTTCATAGAATGATATTCTCAATGTTTATGAAATGTTTTCATAATGTTTTTTTTTTTTTTTTCTTATAAATAAGAATTTTTTTTTTTGGAAAATAAAAAATATTAAATATTACCAAATTTATATTAATAAATATGATAAGATATTAGTCAACAAGATGAAATTCCTTTTTATTAATAAAAGTGATAAAATATTAATCAACAAGATGAAACCCTACAATCTTGTACATGGTTATGCTAATTCTCTAAAATTTATAATACTCATATTTATTATGATACTTGAAGTCTTTTGAAACAATAAAAATGTAATTCATAATTTCTACATAATAATAGAAATTGATATTGAAATTTTTAAGTGCTCATGTGTTTCTGCTATTGGTTGTTTTAATTTTTGCATACATGCTTTGAAATTTATGTTTGATCTTTTCTTCTTTTTAATTTTCATTTGTGAAATTCAAATGTTTTTAATTTGTAATTCTTAATAAAACTACAAGATTTAATTAAAGATCATGGAAAATAAAAATAAAATTTAATTTATATTTACAGTTTTGAAGTATAAATCAAAATTTTAAAAATTTATCTAAAATCATAAAATATTTCATTTCAAAACTAAGAATTAATTAACTAAATATTTACTTTGTAAATGTCAATGATAATACATCAACAAAAATTTATGAAACAACTATGAAGATCATATATTTTTTAATATTTAATTTTTGAAATTTGCATGTAACTTGAAAATATATTCTTAATCAATGAAATTAATTAAAAAAAGAACCTAGTAATATATTAATTACGTCAAAAGATTTATACCTATTGGAGATGAGCACAATTAATCACATTTTAGTCTAAAATTCTAATCTGATAGCATATTCTTAGTCGTCCTCCCAAATCAATGAATGTGATTTACTCTTCATAACTTCCTTGTATTTTTGAATGCATAGGTTAATCTATTTACTTTTTAACATTTACCTAATCATATTAAGAAATTACTGTAGCACCACATGATTGCTACATTTAAGATTACCAAATTTAAATTATTAATATCCGCATTTCAATTTCAATAACAATGTTCCAATCTCTGTAATGTTTCTAGACTGTAATGAACGGTTGATCAGTTGAAAACTAATAGGCCACATTGGGCAAACGAAAACAGAGTCCTCCATAGAACAAACGATTGTGCCAAGTCGAGCAACTGAAAACCGTCTCTTCCATAGAGTAGATGGCATATACCACAGCAAAGAAAACCGTTGTGCCACTCGGGCACTAGAAAAAGCAATTGTGCATATTATTTTAATACCACTTAAGTGTTATTTAGAAAACCATTGTGCCACAAGCAGGAGAGAAAATAGTTACACACGCAGGAGAGAAAACCGTGGCAGACGCGGGAGAAAAATAGTTACAGTTAAGATTTTCTTTCACGTTTTTCAATCATAAATTATATAACTGTGTTAGTCCATAGAACAAACAAAAAATTTCACAATATTAAATGTTGATATTTTATACCAATAAAAAACATTGTAATCGATTAAAATTCAAAAACCTAATATACAAAATCGTTGACTATAATCCATAATTCTCCAAGCAAAAAAATTGACGATTGCAATGACGTAATTAAATGCAACGACTAATAAAATAAATTGATAGCTCCTATCTAGTTATCAACGTCGAGTCAACATCAACATCATTTGGGGTACCGTCAATGGGAACCAAAACATAAGATAAAATTAGGTAGTAGGGGACACCAATTTCTTAGTTAAATTTAATTTAAGAAAAGTATAAACAACATCCTCGTCACTACCTAACATATATATCACGGATTTCTTATTTACCATTAAAAAAAAAATTATCATCACCAATATTTGCATTTGCCATCAATATTTGCATCTGCGTACACGAGAATATGAGTATAAAAAATAATATAAATTTGTCATATAAATTATTTCTCCTCATACTTTTCTCATACAAATGAAAACTAAAATAAAATTATTTTTTATGTTTTGTTTTTATACAATAAAATTTTATTTTTATGAAGCTTTGTGCATACATTTTTTTATTTGTTGAAGCCACCATACTTATTTTAGTTTGTTCGAAATTATTGGTATTTATTTATCTTCTCCAAATCTAATGCAGTCTTTTTGTGCATGGTTTTCATTATTGGTACTTACCTATCTTCTAGAAATCCTCCAAGCATCTTCTCTCATCTTCATCACTATAATTATCTTATTGATCGTTCTTCTTATAGTAAGAGATGAAGGATTTGATTTTTGTTTTTTTTAATTGATGTGCATTGTAAATCTTAATATATCTTTGTAAAAAAAAAAGTGCAAGAATGAAGCAGAAACCCTAGTTCAACCTTGACGCGAACCGATGCATGATTGAACCAGGACAAACCGCAACAAATCACCTGCCCAGATCAGGCATCGGCAGCCTTCTCACCTGATCTGTCAAGATGAACACAGAAGAGGGGGGAAACCCCCCTCGTACAACAATGTCACGACTAACGATCGAGCGGGCACAAGGGCAAAACGACCATCCTTTGAGCCGCCACCGCAAATCCGCGAACAACTCCTCGCCAGAGAACAAGGACTCAGCAAGGAAATGGAGACGGAAGCCAACACGTCCCATCCAAAAGAAACTCGTGGGTGGGAGTCGGGAAAATGCATCCCACAAATAGAAAAACCCTCGAGATATATCATAAGCTCAACAAGAGTGGGGGAGCATACCCAGTTCATGCAAGAGAATATCTTCATTGGCAAATTTCTGGGACTGTGGCCGTTCGAACGGGATCTTAACAGATGGATAAAACACTGGTGGAACCCCAAAGGTGAGTATGAGGTTCAACTCATCTCTAAGGGCTTCTTCACAATTATTCTGTATAACCCAGAAGACCGAGATCGAATCTATGAGAACGACCCATATTTCTACAACTCGGTAGGGCTATTCCTAAGATTCTGGACATAATGCTTCAGCCCAGACAAGGAAGACTTCACAATGGCGCTTGCCTGGATCCGCCTCTATTCCCTGCCGCAGGAGTTTTGGTTGGAGGAGATTCTCATGGGAATAGGTAACACAATGGGTCATTATGTTAAAACCTCAGAAGCCATAAAGCAAAGGAAATACACCTCTTACACTCGAATATGTGTCTATATGAATATATCTAAGGCTCTACCAGGGGCAATAATGCTGGAATATCAGGATGAAGACTGGAAACAAACACTGGACTACGAGCATATCCCTTTCTGTTGCAGGAAATCTCATGAACACGATCACCTGTTCAGAGACTGGCCCCTGAGCAAGCAGGCCATCAAAGCCATCGATACCACACAGAAAGATGGCTTCACCACTATCACGACAAGAAAGAAAAACCCTCCCAGAAAGTAGCTCCCCGACCCCAAGCCCAAGATCTCGACCAAAAACTCTTACGAGATATTGAACCAGCTACCGAAAGAAGAAGAAATCCATGATCCACACAAAGAATTGCGACGGGGAAAAGAACAAAACCAAACCCTTTCCTCTTCTGGCCCAAACTGGGAAATCTACCCAGAAGAGAGAGGAGATGGAGATGGCGACATATTAATGCAGATGGATGCTCAATATTTAGCAGGCATTGACCTTGAGAAACTAGAGGAAGCCCTCAATCAAAAGGATCTGCAAGCCCTCACTGAAGAGCAACTCCGAAAGGTACACAAGGTCTTCCTCGATTCAACAGAGGGATCCACGACACGCCTTGGCATAGCCACAGAATCAGGTTCAGGCTCAAAAAAGATACCACGAGAGAATAAAAGAAGGGGACGCAAAACGATACATCAACTAATCAAGGAGGCGGACAATCTAATGATAAACTCAGGATAGATTCAGGACAGATTCAGAAGCTCTCGGAGGGATACCTCCACCCGACACCACCCTCATTATAATGAAGATCATCACATGGAACAACAGAGGACTCAATGGTAGATCCAAACAAAGGATCCTATGAGACTGCATCAAGGCAGAAAACCCATATATTCTAATGTTACAAGAAATGACATGTGCAGGGACAGAAGCTGATACCATCTTCCAGTGCATCTGGAGAGGATGCGACTTTGTTCTAACAGACTCCTCAGGGGCCTCAGGGGGTCTGGCCATACTCTGGAACTCGAACAACACCACTCTCAGTAAATCTTTCTCTACAATAGGTACCATAACAACCCACTTTGAAGTCACAGGCTCAAATCAGGAGGGGACCGTCACTAATGTCTATGGACCCCAAAGTCAACAGGAAACAGATAATTTTTTGGAGCGGGTAGGTTTTATGAAATCAGTGATAGCCACACCTAACTGGATCATAGAAGGCGATCTCAACATGATCCTGTCGCTAGAGGAAAAAATTGGCGAGAGAAAAAGGCTAGAACAAGATAGTGGTAAGTTCAAAACCCTTATTAAACATCTAAAGTTAGTAGATATAGAGAACAACAATGGTACTTTCACCTGGTCCAACCGCAGATCAGGAAACCAACATGTAGCCTGTCACCTGGACTGCTTCCTTGTGGTTGAGGAAATGATTGAGAAGGACCTTTGCATGGAAAGTCTCATTCTCCCTAAAGTTGGATCAGACCACTGGCCAATAGCCTTCCATCTAGAAATAGAGGCAATACCCAAATATAAACCCTTTCGGTTTGAGAAATTCTAGCTCACACACCCAAACTTCCATCAGCTTGATAAAACATGGTGGGCTTAGGCTGAAATAGATCATGGTACCAACATGTACAGATTCTAGCAACAACTCAAAAACTTCAAGCAATCACTAAAGCACTGGAATAAAAACACCTTTGGAAACATATTCCAAAGCATGCAGGAAATAGAGAACAAGCTAATGGTAATACAAAAAGATTTCATTTCAGGAACACGAACTGTTGAACTAATGGAAGAGGAAGAGAAGCTACAAATGCAACTAGAGGAAAGGAGAAAGAAAGAGAAAATTTTATGGAGGTAGAAGTCAAGGGTACAATTGATCAAAGAGGGGGAAAAGAACACAAAATTCTTTCACGGAACCATGGTACACCGCTGAAACATCAACAGAATTACTCATCTGGAAGACGGACAGGGAAATCCAATTAGAGAACATACCCAAATAGAAGCAGAGCTTAATGGGTACTACCAAGATCTCCTAACGAAAACCAGGGAGGATAGAGACACAATAATCAGATGAGTTACCAGTCACATACCCTCTTTGGTGACCCCTGAACATAACACAACTCTAATGAGACATATCACTCAGGAGTAAGTGGACCAAGAAGCAAAAGCAATGCCCCCAGGGAAATCCCTTAGCCTAGATGGATTTACTATTGACTTCTTCCATCACTGTTGGGATATAGTAAGGAAAGAGGTCTGGGAGGTGGTGGAGGAATCATGGACATCAGGCCAAGTCCTCTCGGCTCTTAACGCTACCTTTCTCACCCTAATACCAAAAGAGGAAAGGGTCACAAATCCCAAACAGTTCAGACCTATCGCTCTATGTAATGTAATTTACAAAATCATCACAAAGGTGGTTGCGAATCGCCTCAAGCCAATTCTGCCCTTCGTCGTCTCCAAGGAACAAGCAGGATATGTAGAGGGTAGACAAATCATGGACAGTATCATACTAGCTCATGAGGTCATCCACTCTCACAAGTTGACAAAAACTCCAGGTATGCTAATAAAACTTGATCTTTCAGAAGCTTTTGATAGAGTCAGTTGGCAGTATCTATGGGCCACTTTAAATTCTTTTGGTTTTGATTAGCATTAGGTGAACTGGATCTTGAACCTCACCTCCTCAACTTTCTTCTCCATCCTTGTCAATGGAATCCCTTCCCGACCCTTCTCACCCTCTAGAGGTATCAGACAAGGGGACCCCTTATTGCCCTTTTTATTTGTATTCATGGCGGAAGGCCTGGGACGTTACGTTAAATCAACGGTCCTAGAATGATCTCTCAAAGGCTTGCCTCTGCACAACATCCAACCGACACCTTCACACAATCAATTTGTTGATGAAACCCTACTCATGAACTCCCCAACTGCAAAAGAGGCAAACAAACTTAATTCCATCCTTTCTGATTTCATAGAAGCATCAGGCATGATGCTTAACCTGGACAAATCCAAACTCTTCTTCTTCAATACTCCGGCTACGGTCCAACTTCACATCTCCAAACTCCTGGGAATACCCAAGAGCTCCCTTCCGTCCAATTACCTAGGCATTCCTCCAACAAGAGCAACAACAAAATCCATTTCCCGGGACAACCTCCTTCTCTCCATCTCCAACAGGTTGAACAACTAGACCTTCAGAATGCTAAACATTGTGGCCAAGCTGGTCCTTCTTAAATCTGTCCTGCAAACCCTTCCTACCTACCTTTTCACTGCCTTAGCAGCTCCTAAGCAAATCATAAAAGCTATAAGGAACCTCCAGCGAAAATTCCTCTGGCAAGGCCTTCAACCCAACAACAAGTGGTCGCTTGCAGGATGGGATAAGATCTGCACACCAAAAAGCATGGGAGGCCTAGGACTCCAAGATCCAGGGAAGCTTAACCAGGTAATGGGGGCCAAAATGTGGTGGAGATGGCTGAAAATGCCAGATGCTCTATGGGCACAGATCTGGAAGAAGAAATATGATCCCTCCATACCAAAGAACCAACTGATCAGGCATAATACCCGAATACAAGGATCCAACACTTGGAACATAGCTTGGAAAAATAGAGACCTGGTACAAAGCCACGCTTTTTGAGAGATATGAAATGGAAAAAGTGCAATGTTTTGGCAAGATTCATGGCAGCAACTCAAACCCCTAAATGACCTGGAAGAGCTAAGGCCTCTTAAACAGGATCTCAACCATAACATTTCTCTAAGGGTGAAAGATCTCTGGAAACCCGAGGAGCAAAGACTGCAAAGGAGAAAGTGGAAGACTTCTAACTAGGAATTAGGGGTTCTAGAAAATCTAAACTTGCAAGCTTGGCAACACTACGCAAGTCACCGGAAAATCCCCAACAGAGAGGGCCCAAATATTCTCAGATGGGGGCACTCTACTACTGGCAACTTCTCAGTCAAAGAAGCCTACTACCTACAAGGCAACTACCAAAATCAGGAAAAGGAAAACCTATGGAACAAGGTTTGGAACCCGGTACTCTGGCCTAAGGTGTCCACCTTCCTCTGGCCGATTGCACACAACATAATTCTAACCTGGGACAACCTCAGAAGAAGAGGCTTCATTGGGCCCTTAAATTGCGTCTTATGCCAACAAGAAGAGGAAACCAAAGAACATATATTCAACAATTGTCATTACAGCCAGTCAATATGGGACCAGGGAGCTCAAATAATGTGTCGATCCAATCAAAACAGAAGAAGCATCATAGGCACGATTGAAAACTAGGACTCGACCACTTACAACAACCCTCTATTGAATTATATATGGCAACTCCTCCCAGGCTTTATTCTCTGGCAGATCTGGAAGGAATGAAACAAAAGAATTTTCCACTCTAGGGAATCCACACCAGGATTAACTTGGGCAAAAATCGTCACACTTGTCAAGGAAACAGTTAGAAGCAAAATTTGGAAACTAGAGGACTTAAATTGCAACCCAGAAGAACAATGCATTCTCCAAAGCTGGCACCCCATCTTGATGAACAAACTGACATTAAGGGCGCCTAAACGACAAAACAACAACCCAACCACTTGGACCCCTTCTACTGTAGGTTTCATAAAAATCAATTTCGATGGGGCTTCCAAAGGAAACCTAGGACCAACTAGCTATGGAGCCACACTTAGAAACTTCAGAGGAGAAATCCTCGTCTTGGTAGCTGGATATCTGGGGGAAACAAAAAACAATGTAGCGGAGTTAATGGGCCTACTGTAAGGTCTCTGAGCAGCACTTGCAATACATAGCCACAAGCTCATCTTGGAGGGGGACTCACAAATTGTCATTCAACTAATCACCAAAATCCTCCACGGGGAAAACCCGCAGAAAATATCACCCAGTTGGTGACTCTTCGGGCTGCTAGAGAAATTCAAGGGCCTCCTAAGGGCCAACCTCAACATCACCCCTTCCCAGGTGAAGAGAGAGGCAAATAGGGTAGCGGACTGCCCTACAAATGAAGGAGTAACAAAGGAGACAGAATCCATACACTGGGAAGCACACAACTACGAAGACTCGAAATACTCAGACATCTCAGAGAGGTGTCAAACTCTTTCCAGCATGGATCTCCAACCCCCGGATGGGGTGCCACGCGGAAAGGGAAGGACACGCGGATCAGAGCCGGGTGGTGCCATAAATGTTGGCCACCAGTTCACATCTCCTCGCCATTTATGATGGGATTAAACCCAGGCAGCCCTTACCACATGACGAGGCCTCTCACTCGTGTGAGGAGGACGATCAACCAATGCATTAGCACCACAACCTTAATGGCCATAACTTTCATCTCCGTCCTTATCAACAGCCTTGGAGGCTTTGTGATGCATTTGGAGGTTGTAGAGCTGAAAATTGAACCTTCGAGGTGCAAGAACAACGACACCCTTTCAGCTAGCATTCCGACAACAACTTTGCTTCTAAGCATGCCAAGAATAAGCATTCTTCCCAATGCTTATGAAATGTTTTCATAACAATTGCATAATGTAATTTTTTTTTTTTTTCTTATAAACAAGAAGTTTTTCTTCTTTTTTTCTATAGAAAATAAAAAGTATTAAATATTACCAAATTTATATTAATAAATGTGATAAGATATTAGTCAACAAGATGAAATTCCCTTTTATTAATAAAAGTGATAAAATATTAATCAACAAGATGAAACCCTGCAATCTTGTACATGATTATGCTAATTCTCTAAAATTTACAATACTCCTCAATATTTTGATATATTTATTATGATACTTGAAGTCTTTTGAAACATTAAAAATGTAATTCATAATTTCTACATATTAATAGAAATTGATATTGAAAATTTTAAGTGCTCGTGTGCATCTGTGATTGGTTGTTTTAATTTTTGCATACATGCTTTGAAATTTATGTTTGATCATTTCTTCTTTTTAATTTCTATTTGTGAAATTCAAGTGTTTTTAATTTGTATTTGTCAATAAAACTACAAGATTTAATTCAAGATTATGCAAAATGGAAATAAAATTTAATTTATATTTAATGTTTTGAAGTATAGGTCAAAATTTTAAAAATTTATCTAAAATCATAAAATATTTCATTTCAAAACTAAGAATTAATTAATTAAATATTTACTTTGTAAATGTTAATGATAATACATCAACAAAAATTTATGAAACGACTATGAAGATCATATATTTTTTAATATTTAATTCAATGGATGTGATTTACTATTCATAACTTCCTTATATTTTTGAATGCATTGGTTAATCTATTTACTTTTTAACATTTACCTAATTATATTAAAAAATTACTCTAACACCACATGATTGCCACATTTAAGATTACCAAATTTAAATGATTAGTGTACACCTTTCAACTTCAATAAGAATGTTCCAATCTCTGTAATGTTTCGAGACTGCAATTATCACATAAAACTAGTATGCCAAGTTAGGCAAACGAAAACAAAGTCCTCCATAGAGCAGATGATTGTGCTATACCAGCACATAAAACCGTTGTGCCACTCGGGCACGAGAGAAAACAGTTGTGCATATTATTTTAATGCCACGTAAACGCGGGAGAGAAATAGTTACACATGCAGGAGAGAAAACCGTGGCAAACGCAGGAGAGAAATAGTTACAGTTAAGATTTTTTTTACACTGTTTTGGCGTTTTGACGTTAAGGTTACATGTAAAGTTTATAATTAAGTTTTAAAATTATAATTACAGTTTTTAGAATCTTCGATTTGTGTTTTTCAATCATAAATTATATGACTGATTTGTGTTTTTCAATCATACTAGTCTAGGGAACAAACAAAAAATTTCACAATATTAAATGTTGATATTTTTTACAATAAAAAACATTGTAATCGATTAAAATTCAAAAACCTAATATACAAAATCGTTGACTATAATCCATAATTCTCAAAGCAAACAAATTGACGATTGCAATGACGTAATTAAATGCAACGACTAATAAAATAAATTGACAGCTCCTATCAAGTTATCAACGTCGAGTCAACATCAACATCATTTGGGGTAACGTCAATCGGAACCAAAACATAAGATAAAATTAGGTAGTAGGGGACACCAATTTCTTTAGGTAGTAGGGGACACCAATTTCTTAGTTAAATTTAATTTAAGAAAAGTATAAACAACATCCTCATCACTATCAACATATATATCACGGATTTCTTATTTGCCATAAATTTTTTTATCATCAACCCCCAATATTTGCATTTGTGTACCGGAGAATTAGAGTTTAAAAAATAATATAAATTTGTAAATAAAATTATTAAAAAAAATTCATACATCAATTATATATGTTATTAAAAAAGTCAAAGAAATAAAAAAATAATATAAATTTATAAACCAAATTTAAAAAAAACTCAAACACATTTTATATATAATATTAAAAAAAGTCAAACACAATTTATATATTTTATTAATACAGTGAAAAACACAAATTTATTACGTTTTAAAATATGAAAAATTTTAAAATAATAATAAATATTATATTAATTGATATCCAATCATATAATAGAAATTTAAAATATATTTATTTTACAATTTCAAATTTAGCAATTAAAAAATTTATGACTCTTTTTGTTTGCAATGTTCATATCAATAGATACCCAACCAATATCGTGATGTTACACGAATGGTGATTGACTTTTGTCATTCAAATCGCTCTCCCTCATATCTATATAAATCCAATTCATATTCTGTATTTTCAGTATCATGCGTTTCTTTATGTTGCTTCACTATGGAAATACGTTTCTTCATTCACTAACACTTACAGAAACCCAAACTTAACTCGATTGCAATTCTGTCCATCCAACGGACATGGACGAAATCAACAGTTAATTTACATTAACTTCGTTCATACCGTTGGATGCACAGAATCTGCAATCGAGATAAGGATTGCTTGCAGAGTAGATCCTCCACACGGGCAGGATCTTGATTGGACGCAGTGCCAAGCTTGTGGTAATTTCTGTGATCGAAGGTATAATCCTTTCAAATCATCGTCCTATACGAATGTTTCTTGCTCTAGCCGCTTTTGCTTCGCCTTTAACGTATCTCGTGAATTTGGTGCCTATTTCCAGGACTATATGTATGGAGGTGGTTCATCAACCTCTGGAGTCTTAGTTGACGAGAGGTTCATCTACAGCAAGTTCATCAACATGGATATCTTCTCCTCACTTTACATTATTATTATTATGATGCAAGTACGGGCAAGAGTATGAAAACTAAAATAAAATTATTTTCTATGTTTTGTTTTTATACAATACAATTCTATTTTTATGAAGCTTTATGCATGCATTTTTTATTTGTTGAAGCCACCATACTTCTTTTAGCTTGTTCGAAATTATTGGTACTTATTTATCTTCTCCAAATCTAATGCACTCTTTTTGTGCATGGTTATCATTATTGGTACTTACCTATCTTCTACAAATCCTCCAAGCATCTTCTTCTATAAGGTATTGATCTCTCTAAGCATCTTTTTGTGCATGGTACTTATTTCATGGTACTCATCTTCATCACTGTAACTATCTTATTGATCGCTCTTCTTACAGTAAGAGATGAAGGATTTGATTTTTGTTTTTTTAATTGATGTGTATTGTAAATCCTAATATATGTTTGTAAAAATAATGTAAAAAAGTATTTGTCAAAATTTTATTGGTTGAATGTAGTTTTTTTTAACTTTCTTTTATTGATTTGTGTTTTTTTTTTTAATTTTTTTTTTGCAAATTATAATATATATGTTTGTAAAAATAATCCAAATAGGGATTTGTCAAAAATTATTTTCAGTAAATGTAATTTTTTTTTTGTAATTTTTCAAATTTAAAAGGTATGAAATTATCATATAATTTCTTTATTTTTAGTTTAATATTTATAAAAGAAATGTGAAATATCATGTAACATCTTTTAATTTTTAGTTTAATAATTATAAAGGAAATGTGTGACTTAGTTTTCATAGTGGTAGACTAAAATTTTGTAATTTTGCAATGAGTTTCATTTTATAAAAATTTGTTTGATATTTTATAAATAATTATAAAAAAAAAATATGATAGAGAATTTTTTCAATTTGAATAAAATTTTGTATACTATAATCACTTTTCATTTGTTTTAATAAAAATATAAGATCTTGTTTATATTCATATTAAAGTATTGTTTCATAAATTTTCATTGTAATATTTTATATCTATATTGAAATGTCAAGCTTGCCTAGTGATTCATGATCCTCTTGATATGATGTTAAATTCTTTCTTATAAGTTACTATTACTCAAATTAAAAAAAAAATATACTAAAGTAGTAACTACATGATATGATGTTAAATTCTCCCGGATGGGGTGATAGCTGAAATGAAAAGGATGATAGGTGGAGATGGGTCGCATAGAGAGCTATTAATCCCTGCCGCCAACCTTCCTTCCCTCAAGAGTGAATGACCCACATTCATTGTGGATTAATGGCAGTGCGTTGGGCACTCCAAGTAAACTTAATGCAGCCTTGCACTAACTAGGTTGGGCGCACCAAACAAGGTACCTTCACGAGGCTAGCAGTCACCTCAACCTTTATGGGTCTCGCCCGTGTCAATTCCCCAGGCACTATGAAGGCCTGTGCTATGGAAAGTTCTCTCATTCCTTCCTTGCCTTATGCTTGACTGTTCCTCGAATTTCTCTTTTCCTTTTGCTCGACAGTTCCTTGGCTCCCCCATTTCATTTTCTCATTATGCTCGATTGTTTGGCCACCCACGGTCATTCCTCCATTGTTTATCTAGCCCAATCCTCACCTGAACGCTTACACCATGCCCAAAGAGAGGGGCAAGTCCATAAGGGGTCCATTGTACCACAACGCCCTTACCAGAGGTAACAAACTCCCCCGCTCTAAGCTAACCCTCATCATTATCATTCGTCTCAACCAAAGCCATAATCAACCTCAACAACTCTGGTCTCCTACCCCCAATCCCACCAATGACCATGGAAGTTTTTCAATCAAGGAGGAAATTCTCCCTCTTGAGAAATTTTCCTCTACGCCTAGCCTTCACCTAGGAATTGCCCCCCACAACACCCACACACCGAACCATTTTTATGGCACTGGAGAATGTTTGGTGGAGGAAGAAATTCCTCCCAACTGGAAAGTGGCTACACCAATGACAACAATGGATGCAGTGGATGCAGACTTGGAGATGGATGCAGTGGATGCAGACTTGGAGATGGATGCATATATTATGGAGGCGTCGCCTCCGCCCACCCCAATTCGACTTCCAGACAAGTACCTTCAACTCATCTTCGAGTTGTGGTAGAAAATGGACAACCGAGCACACATTCAACAAATCTTGGGATAGCATATGGACCTCATGTTCGACGCGATGATAGAAGCTCCTGCAAACAAATGGTGCCCAACATGCGGCCATAAATTTTTCCTAGCCTATATTGCCCATGGTTGGCCGAGCCCGAGCTCGCACTTGGACTAGCTCCCTTAGGTTAATGTTTTTCTTTTGGTTTAGTCAATTACACTTAGTTGGTCACTGTGACCTTTTTTGTGAGTTAGACATCCAAACACTTATAGTTGTACTTGAATCCTGTCCTGGTTTCCCAGCTATGGTAGGACATGAATCCAGATTTTGTAATGCCACGTATATTTGTGAATATCAATATATAGTTACTTTTACTTTAAAAAAAAAAATATAAGGTTAAATTCTTCCTTAAAAATTAATATTACTCAAATAAAAAATATAAAAACTATTAAAATAGTAACTCATATTTTAGTAGTAACATGACATGCATACTTGCCTTTTATATTACTATTAAGACATTCAATTGGAATTATTAGTTTTGTAATATTTATATTAAAACATACAGTTATTAAGTTATTAGGGAAATTATTCATTTAATTATTAGTTTGAATATATATGGAATTATTAGTTTTGTAATATTTTTATTAAAATATACAACTTATTAAGTTATTAGGAAAATTATTCATTTAATTATTAGTTTTTTAATAATCATGTAAAAAATTAAATCTATATAAATTTTATTATACTTTTCTCTATTAAATAAATTTTAATAAAAAATAAATTATACATTTAAATAAAAATCATTTTTTATTTTTAAATAAATTTATAGTTGAAACTTATGAAACTTGAATAATAATGAAGACATAACTATATTTTTTTTATTAGATAGAGCAAGTTAAAATGTCATGGTACTTATTATAATTATTGGTACTTATTTATATTTTTGTGCATGGTACTTATTTCATGGTACTCATCTTCATCACTAACTATTGTTTTTTTAATTGATGTGCATTGTAAATCCTAATATATGTTTGTAAAAGTAATGTAAAAAAGTATTTGTAAAAATTTTATTTGTTGAATGTAGTTTTCTTTTAACTTTCTTTTATTGATTTTGATTTTTTTATTTTTTTTTCAAATTATAATATATATGTTTGTAAAAATAATCCAAATAGGGGTTTGTCAAAATTTGTTTTCGGTAAATGTAATTTTTTTTTGTAATTTTTCAAATTTAAGAGGTATGAAATTATCATATAATTTTTTTTGATTTTTAGTTTAATATTTATAAAAAAAATGTGAAATATCATGTAATATTTTTCAATTTTTAGTTTAATAATTATAAAGGAAATATGTGACTTAGTTTTCATAATGGTAAACTAAAATTTTGCAATTTTACAATGAGTTTCATTTTATAGAAATTTGTTTAATATTTTATAAATAATTATAAAAAAAAAATATGATATAGAATTTTTTTAATTTGAATAAAATTTTGTACACTATAATCATTTTTCATTTGTTTTAACAAAAACATACGATCTTGTTTATATTCATATTGAAGTATTGTTTCATATTTTCATTGTAATATTTTATATCTATATTGAAATGTCAAGCTTGCCTAGTGATTCATGATCTTCTTGATATGATGTTAAATTCTTTCTTATAAGTTACTATTACTCAAATTTAAAAAAAATATACTAAAGTAGTAATAACATGATATGATGTTAAATTCTCCCGTATGGGGTGATAGCTAGAATGAAAAGGATGACAGGTGGAGATAGGTCGCAGAGAGAGCTATTAATCCCTGCTGCCAACCTCCCTTGCCTCAAGAGTGAATGACCCACACTCATCATGGATTAATGGCAGTGCGTTGGGCACTCCAAGTAAACTTAATGCAGCCTTGCTCTAACTAGGCTGGGTGCACCAAGCAAGGTACCTTCACTAGGCTAGCAGTCACCTCGACCTTCATGGGTCTCACCCATGTCAATTCGCCAAGCACTATGAAGGCCTGTGCTCTGGAAAGTTCTCTCATTCCTTCCTTGCCTTATGCCTGACTGTTCCTCGACTTTCTCTTTTCCTTTTGCTCGACATTTCCTTGGCTCCCCCATTTCATTTTCTCCGTGTGCTCGATTGTTTGGCCGCCCACGGTCATTCCTCCATTGTTTATCTAGCCCAATCCTCACCTGAACGCTCACACCATGCCCAGAGAGAGGGGCAAGTCCATAAGGGGTCCATTGTACTACAACGCCCTTACCAGACATAACAAACTCCCCCGCTCTAAGCTAGCCCTCATCATTATCATTCGTCTCGACCAGAGCCATAATCAACCTCAACAACTCTGGTCTCCTACCCCTAATCCCACCAATGACCATGGAAGTTGTTCAATCAAGGAGGAAATTCTCCCTCTTGAGAAATTTTCCCCTACGCCTAGCCTTCACCTAGGAATTGCCCCCCACAACACCCACACTCCGGACCATTTTTATGGCACTGGAGAATGTTTGGTGGAGGAAGAAATTCCTCCTAGTTGGGAAGTGGCTACACCAACAACGAAAATGGATGCAATGGATGCAGACTTGGAGATGGATGCAGATATTATGGAGGCGTCGCCTTCGCCCACCCCAATTCGACTTCCAGACGAGCACCTCCAACTCATCTTCGAGTTGTGGTAGAAAATGGACAATCGAGCACACATTCAACAAATCTTGGGATAGCGTATGGACCTCATGTTCGATGTGATGATAGAAGCTCATACAAACAAATGGTGCCCAACATGCGGCATAAATTTTTCCCAGCCTATAGTGCCCATGGTTGGTCGAGCCCGAGCTCACACTTGGACTAGCTCCCTTAGGTTAATGTTTTTCTTTTGGTTTAGTCAATTACGCTTAGTTGGTCACTGTGACCTTTTTTGTGAGTTAGACATCCAAACAGTTACAATTGTACTTGAATCCTGTCCTGGTTTCCCAGCTATGGCAGGACATGAATCCAGATTTTGTAACGCCACGTATAATTGTGAATATCAATATATAGTTACTTTAATTTAAAAAAAAGATATAATGTTAAATTCTTCCTTAAAAATTAATATTACTCAAATAAAAAATATGAAAACTATTAAAATAGTAACTCATGTTTTAGTAGTAACATGACATTCATACTTGCTTTTTATATTACTACTAAGACATTCAATTTATTAATTTTTTCTTTGAATATACATGGAATTATTAGTTTTGTAATATTTTTATTAAAACATACAGTTATTAAGTTATTATGGAAATTATTTATTTAATTATTAGTTTGAATATATATGGAATTATTAGTTTTGTAATATTTTTATTAAAATATACAGCTTATTAAGTTATAAAATTATTAGTTTTGTAATATTTTTATTAAAATATACAGCTTATTAAGTTATTAAGGAAATTATTCATTTAATTATTAGTTTTTTAATGATTGTGTAAAAAATTAAATTTATATAAATTTTATTACACTTTTCTCTATTAAATAAACTTTAATAAAAAATAAATTATACATTTAAATAAAAATTATTTTTTGTTTTTAAATAAATTTATAGTTGAAACTTATGAAACTTGAATAATAATGAAGACATAACTATTTTTTTTTATTAGATAGAGCAAGTAAAATCTCATGGTATTTTATTATTTTTTTAATATCTAATATTTTGAATAATATATTTAAATGAGTATTTTATATTAAGATGTAAAAATATTATTTTACAAGTTTTTATTTTTAAGTAACAAAAATTGAAGTTGTATGAAATTGTTTGAATTTATTTCGATGATGAAAAAGTTATGTTTGAAGAATGATAAATTAAAAATTAAATTTTTTAAAGGTTATAAAATAATTATTATATGATTTTTTTTATATGAAAAACCTAATTTATTTTAACTTGTTAATATAAGAAATTTATAATAAAATTAATAAAATTCATAAGAACAATGATTAAATCACCAATTATCAATAAAGGAACGCCTATAGACGAAGAATGATTAATCCACCAATTATCAATAAAGTAACGCCCATAGACGTAATTATAGTAGCATATAACCTCAGGCTTCACATCGTTCCTTGGGTCTTACGTCATATGCAGACAAACCTCCTTACCAGTCTCAAAAATTATTTAATGCGTCATTTAAATAAATAAAAATTTTTTTTTTGTTAAAATGTATAATATTTTTGTAAAATTATTATTATTTTTTTTTTAAGTAAGAGATTTAATATATTAAGTTCCTGCTAGAGGCAAAAAGGAAATTCCAAAATACATAGATTGTCCTGTTGTAATTACTGGGCTGCCCCAACAGAGGGGAAACCAGCCCAGTCAGCAGCCTAGTCAGCATATGCATAACTGTAAACTATAAGAAAAACAATGTCTAAGACAGCATGGATAACCATAAAAAGGAGAACCTGACTGGCTCGGCTTCGGACACATCATAAGTCTAGACACCGGATGCGTAACCCGGCCAGGTGGCGCTGAGATCCCCTGGCCATGGTTCCTCTTCGACACATGCCGTCTCGTCCCCCCACTGCACCTCGACCTGCTCCGTGGTCACAGCACCTGGGTCATTCCTCGCGTTGTCCTCCATTTCCTTGGTAGCATTCCCACTTCGTTCTGGTGCCGACCCTGCTGCACCCTGCTTTGCGGTATCCTCACCTGTTGTAGTTGCACACTGCATTGCGGTATCCCCAGTTGTCATCACTCTCACCTTGTCTTTTCCTTCTGTGGCGTCTGCTGCAGGTTCCTTCCTAGAGATCGCTCCTTCCGGGGGTGATAGCACAGTCTCATACAAAGAGGAGAGGAGCTGAAGAAAATGCGCCACCTTTTCGTTGGTGAGATGCAACCTAAAATGCAAATCCTCCACACCCTGGCGGAGTTTGAAGACAAGGCCGTAGAGACTGGCCAACTTGTCTTTCATCTGCTCGTCATTAGTGGAATCGGAGGTGGGGGGGCCAGAGTACCCAGGCTTCCGCGTAGGAGGAGGTTGGTCGGCCCCTATGCTTCTTGGAAAAGTCGGGCTTGGAAGATGGTCTGGTTCAGTCATCGGTGGAGCGAGGAGGAGACACAGAGAAGAGATGGGTAGCTGAGGAATAAGTTCTAGGCAATTGAAGTTCATAGTCGGCGGGTTGAGAGAAGTAGGGCCATGAGTCTCGGCCTGGGGGTGAATGGAAGAACCAGTGGGAGGCGAGGCAGGCGGAGAGAAAGAGGGTCGACGTGGTCTCCAGGGAGAACCCCGTCGTGGCCTCCCTCTCAAAAGTTCTTTATGTTTAGGCATGGGGTGCGCGCAATAGTGGTCGTCGGGTTGAGTGTTGAGTGGAGCCGCCAAGGACCAGTGAGCACAATCAAAGGATGGCCATGGCTGCGGAGGGGAAAGCCCAACGAACCACCCACAGAGACAATGAACAGAGACAAGTAACAACGCCATAAGACAATGCAGAGGTCGAGTGTGGGCATTAACACTCTTTCCCATCGCCATAAAAGCGTTTTAATGCTGCGGAGGGGTGGCAGACGGCGGCACGAGCCCGACACATGGCTTCGTGCCCCATTGGCATGTGCCCTCCTCTGTTATACGCCAGGTGGTCTCCATTAACACCCCATCCGGGGTTTGTAAAATTAAATTAATACAATATCATAAATCAAAATAAAAAAAATAAAAAATTTATTAAAATGTATAATATTTTTTTTAAAAAGTTAATTTAATTATTATTAATTAAAAAGGATATTTTTTAAATATAA
>ML805827.1:248062-267067 GCA_009831015.1 Picea engelmannii | reverse complement strand
CACATAAGGCCTTTTTCCATTTCCCTATGCAGACTTGAAGTCCCTTTTTGCAAATCCCAGAGCTAAAAACATTATTTTTCCACATATACGCACCCTACCTATAGTACATCATGTGTATATGTAGGTTGCACCACTACAACCTGTGTACATCGGGATTTGTGCCCAAAATTTAAAAATGGCGTCAGGTTTCCATGTCACATCACGAGATCCATGATCCCTGACCTTCCTTATGATGGAAAAGTTCCAAATCAACCCTTGAGTTCCACTTGAAGGATACAAATGGGCCAAATCCTAGTTATGGAAAAGAGGAGAAGAATTCAACTTTGAGAGCAAAGTTACTCTGGAGAAATTATTCACTTCATATTGAGTCTGCATCCCTTTGTCGTTTTAAGTCTGAACACATTGTTTAGCCCCCAATATCTTCCCTACATGATTGAGAACCTCATTGTATTTCTTATATGAGCTTTCCTTTGGTGGAGGATTGAAGTGGTGGAGGCCCAACTAGAAGGAACTTAGTTTCTTGGTTTTGAACTGTGCCGACACGGAAGTTTGTAATTCATTCACTTATGCTTATTACATTTTAATAGAAATACTCTTTTCTCGTCCAATTAATATCTGGAAAATATTTGAATTGTTATTCCATGGGCGTATTTTTTATGAATGTTGATGGATTATGCTATTGAATGTGCTAACATTATATATTATCACTGTATTCTTGCATTTGTATTGCTTTGAGTCAAGTTCTGAACGATGGACTTCATCGAACATCTGGACGAGGTAGGCCTGTTATCTTGTCTTTCTAGCATATTTGTTTATATAGCATACCTGAGATTAGAGTTGATTTATGAATTCATTTCCATCTGTTTTGGTTTACCCCTAGCCGTAGAGATATTTTCCTCGCAACCGAGTTGGCGACCTTATTGGGGATAGAATCTTCTTTTTCAGGGTTTGGAGTGTTTTTGTCCTTAGATTTCTCTCGTTTATATTGAGTTTCTTGTTGTATGAATGCTTGACAACCTCTGTTCATTCCGAGTCTGATTTTCTTAGCCTCTCCTTATCCTGGTTGTGTTTTGACACATATACGTGGGTTTTTTCCTGACATTAGTGTACATACGCATGTTTTCCTTCTTGAAGAAGCGTATATACATGGTTTTCTCCTTAACATTCACATACATCACCCTTTGTTGCTTGGTTGCTGGGTTTGATGGTTGTTGGGTAGGTTTTGATGATTGTTGAGTCTTCTTGGGTCTTTGTTATGATTGTTAAGTGTCTGTGGAATGATAGGAAACCTTTCTTTGGTTGAATTTTTGGGTGTTTCCTTTCTCATCATCCTTTTCATTTGATTGTCCTTGCATCTTGGGCTGGGTGTTTTTCTTCTTGATATCCTACTTGGTTTGTCTATGTTTACATACAGTAGAGTGTTTATATCAAGCTATTTTTCAGTCCTTGCATTTTCATTTGCTTATATTGAAAATACAAAAATATTAGGCATTTTACATTGTTGGCATTTTGATCTTTTGAGTCCTTCTAATTGATCTTAGTACATGTAAAGAAATATTTCATTTTATTTAGAATTGCAGAACTAAATTGAGAATTTAATTTTGAAAAACATATCATTTATTGGGAATTGAAGTTAGGACTTTGCATTGTATTCATATTCATTTATTTTACTTGCTGAGTCATAACATCACTAGTTTCATGACCGCACCTTTTTGAGTAAGCAAGGCCACTAAAAGTAACGCTATAATTTAAAATTGATTAGTAACGATTTTATTTTTCTAGGGTGCACAAACTAGCTTAGGATTTAGAGCCTTGGAATAGGATTTTGTGAGTAAACTTCTCCAAGGTTATTAAATCAACATATGTGTCTGACTAAGGGAGTGGAGAAATCCATTGTATAATCAGTGATATCAGGAGGCTCTGCTGACATCGGAGTTAAGCACGAGGTCACGTGAGGTTGGTTTAGGGGATATCCCCACGATACCTTCTTAGCGTCAGAATATTTCTATGGATCTATTCGTATATGGGGATATTGCTAGTACCATTACCTCTATGAGAGGCAGTACTTTCAAGGTTTCGGGATTTGTTACCCTGCCCATACAATGGATCTGACTTATGACTGTTCGCCTGTGCATTGGTTATATCGTGGTTCCTTAGTTGCTTGACATAGGTACCACATAGGTTACTTGTAGGGGTTATTCTGCAAGTACCCTGGGTAAGATAAGGGTCAGAAAACACACAACCTTTATGGAGGATTACCTCTTTGGGGCGATCTAACCGTCTAGTTGTTAAACCCACGAGGGCCCTTATAACTAAGTCAGATACCTCCGATCTTTAGAAGAGGAGTCTCAAGCCCCTCTTGGGCAATTCATACCTACTTTACAGAGGGAGGCCCCTTTCAACCACTTTATCCTATTTGTGTGCATATTGGCCTTTTGATTATGTTTGGTGTGCTCTTTGATTACTACTTATACTTAGGATTTGTTTTTTATATCTCGAGTCTTGAGTCATCGTGGAGCCAAACCATCTTCCCCGTAGGTATCGCTGCTTTTTACAATTAACACCGCATTTTGAGTCTTTAACTTCTAAAAGGCATAAAGTTATCAAACATGGTACATACACCTCCACTTATCATACTTTTGATCATACAAGGATGACTATTGAAGTGAGTTAGCAAGATACTGGGAGTCCTTCCACTCCCATACCTACTATAGTTAACAGTACCCCTTTGACACCTTCATCCACAATGTTTGTAGTGCCAAAGGTGCCTATCATCACCTCTGTATGTCCTATAGTGAATACTCAACCTATAGCCACGAACCCTTTTTGGTCTCTTTGTAACTCACTGGGCTATAACGTTTAGTCCATCCCTATGGCCTCTAGTCCTTTTTCTTATGGTATGCCGAATTTCACATCGCAGTTTTCAACCTCCATCCCAGTGGCTAGTATGAATACTAGAATTATACTTGAGGGAAAAAAACCTCCACACACTCCATTCTCGTTTGGTGGTACTCATGTCCCACAAACGACTCCTACCATTGGAGGCGTTCCTCCTCTTAACCCCGGGTCTAATCTTGTTTCTTCTGGATGGAGTAACCAACCTGGTAGACAAGATATTGCTCACGTTCCATCCTTTACACCCACCTCCTTTGTACCGATTCCGACCAATAGGTTTGGCATGACAAATCCTCCTTTATCCTTCGGATTCACGCCCGTAGGAGGTCAGTTTCATACCTTGGGAAACCCAAACCTGGAGCCACTCTAGCTGGAGGAAGTTTTTACAATCTTCATCAAAACATTCCTACTGGAATGGTGCCCAACCAACCCCTCATGAATCAACCCGGAGGAGGGTCTTACAATCTTGTACAGGGCCAAGGTGCTTACTAGAACCCTGGATGGGTTGTGATTCCCCAACAACAATATTTCTAGGGAGCTTGGGGCCAGATGCCGCAACCCCGTCTCCCTTTTTCTGGCCACGCTCAATATTCTAGACTTGTCTAAGTTAATGAATGACCCTGTGCATCATGATCCATCATGGCCCTCCGTCCCCAATAAGCTTCCTTTCGATATTCCAAAATTCTTTTTTTTTTTGTAAATAAGAAGTATATTATATTAAGAACCTTCCAAAACTGAAGCAGAGTTACAAAAAGCAGGGATATTCATGCTGTAATTACTGGACTGCCCCAACAGAGGGGAAACCAGTCCAGCCAGCTAATAAGTTCAACAAGAGTAATAAAAGACTATTCATCAACTGAAACTGATCATAACATATTGTTCATCAACTAGTTTGTTCATCAACTAGTTTGTTCATCAACTGAGAAAACATAATAAAACACTACAGACTCAAACACCTGGTGAATATCCCAGCCACACGGCTTGGAGGTCTGCTGTCCAGGGCTCCTCCTCGATGTAGGTTACCTCATTTGCCCATTGTTGCTCAACCTACATTTCGTCCTTGGTTCCTTCAGCCTTTGTGGTCTCACTATACGCCTGAACCCCAGTCGATTCCTTCTCTGCTGCGCTGTGGTCGTGTGTGCACTGCACTCATTCCTTCGTCGAAGAGCAATGTGGCTCGTTATGCCCACCACCTGGAGCGACCCTGGGATCCATCGAGGGGGTCGCTTCTGCCGTATTCGAGGAGAAATTTGCTTGCATGGAGGCAAGCGTCTGAAGAAATACCTCCACCCGCTCATCAGTAGCTTGCAAGTGGAACTGGAGATCCGCTACCCCTTGGCGAAGCTCAAAAACTAGGCCATGGAGAATTTCTAGGCTGGTCTTAAACTGCTCGTTGGTGTAAGAGTCGGCATCCTCATGCGTTCTGCATGGAGGAAGCCCACCGCTGGATATTTTCGAAGGGTCAAGGGTCGGCTTGGGGTCAGTGAGAGCTTTCGGAGGGTGCAGGAATGAACCCTCCAGCCTGGGTATTAAAGCTAAGCATCCCAATTGCAGGTTCGGCGGTCCAGGAGGGGGGGCCAAAAGATGCTCTGACTGGGTCGAGGGGGAGGAGTCTGCAGAAGGTGAGTCGGGGGGAGAGACTGAAGGCCGACGTGGCTTCCAGGGTGAGCCCCTCCGCGACCTTCCCCTGGGACGCGGCATAGGGTGGAGGTGGTAATCGGTCTGCAAGAGCATAAACACGACGCCAAGGTGTGTGAACTAGTAGCCAACAGAAATCTGCTCGAGCTGGAGAGTGCTATCCTGAGTGAGCTCTTGCCACCATGGTTGCACTGGGGAGGGTTCTTCAACTTGCAGACGGGGATAGAAAATGACCATAGTTGCAAAATCCAAACGACGACACGGATATAATCCAAATGACGACGCAGCAAGGAGTGCATAAATGCACTCTCTTATCTCCGTAATGCACATTTAAATCGATGGGAGGGTGGCGGGCTGTGGCACGAGCCTGTCACGTGGCTCAGTGCCATGGTGGCTGATGCTCTCCCTCTCCCTCCACCACATGCCCCGCACTAACACCCCATCCAGGGGGACATCTACCAATTCCACTTTGCGGATGCACTGCTGGAGAATAGGGTGATCATAATCCTGGGCTGAAATACAGTGGAGTTCTGGTCCACTCCAGTTGGTACCCAGATTAGCCAGTTCGTCCGCAACTTGATTCGCTTTCCTCCTTATGTGAGCTAGAATTATAGCCCGATGTGGTTGCAGTAGATCTACAATGATTTTCAGGCCATGTGAGAGTCTCCAGCTTGGCGAAATTCTATCTGGATTGGCCCCATTTATGATCCTGCGTAGTAGGCCAATGATAACTTGTGAGTCCCCTTCGACAATTACCTTGGCAGAATTGTTTTTTGCGGCCAATTGCAAACCTTTGATGAGTCCCAAGAGTTCTGTTGTGTCATTCGTCGAGTGCCCAATGGAGCCGGCGCCTATGATGAGAATGTGCCCATGGTGATTGCGGAAGACAACTCCATAGCCGACTAGCCCCGGATTACCCTTGGACGCTCCATCAAAATTGAGCTTAATGAAATCTTCTGGAGGGGGGGACCAAGAAGACGGACTGCTAGAGGGGAGGGTGGGAGGAGGGGAGGGGAGAGTCTGAAGAGAGGGAAGTGGTAACCAATGCCGGAGGACGGGGAGTTCAGAGGGTGGACAAGTTAAGTCCGCGCTGGACCAGTTTCGCAGATTGAGGGTCTCCACGATGTTGCGATGGCAGTATCTCCAACACTGTTGCCACGAAAGAGAGGTGCTTCTAAAGATTCTCCTGTTCCTTTCTTTCCACACTTGCCAGAGAATAAAACCAGGTAGGAGTTGCCATATGCGATTAAGGAGAGGAGACTGAAAAACCTTGTCTCTCCAATCCCTTATGGTTTCATGGATGCTATCCCTGAGGCGGTCTGAGGTGAGCATGATGATCGCAGCCTGGTCCCAGATTTTAGTTGTGCAAGGGCAGGAGTTGAGGAGATGGTTCATAGTTTCCTCTGCTTCGCCACATAGTATGCAAAGAGAGGGACGCACAAATCCTCTTTTCGATAGGTTTTCCCAGGTGAGAATGCTGGAGTGGGAGACCAGCCAAAGGAAAAGAGTGATTTTAGGCCAATGTTTAAGACCCCAGATTTTGTTCCATATCTTCAAAGCTGGGAGGAGGTTTGATTGAGTTTTGAGTTGGTACGCTTCCCTTGTGCTGAAGGTGCCCTGTGGCTTGTATCCCCATCGAAGCGTATCTTCTCCTGCAATTTTAGGTATTTTCCGTTTAGCCAGCTCTTCTTGCATAGGCGTCAGCTCTAAAGGTGCCTCCAGATTCAGGCGTTCCCTATCCAAGTGCCAGCATCTCCAGGTGTTCTCCGTGGGACTATCCTGCCAGTAGTCCGCTACCCTTGTCAGGCCTGCTCGTGTGGCTAGCGCGCAAATGTCATGGGCCCATTCTTCATCATTCAGAGCTGGCCACTGCTGCCAGGATTCTTGCCAGAAAAGAGTCGTTTCCCCATTACCAATCTCCCAAAAAGCGTGCTGAGTCACCAGCTGTCGGTTCTGCTTGGCCGCTGTCCAGATTAAGGAGCCCGGGTTGTCCCCATTCCAATGGATTAGGTTCTTCTTAGCCACATTTGGGGCGTATTTCTGCCTCCAGAGCCTGGCCTAGAGGTCCTTTGGGTTTTTTAACCAGCGCCACCAAATTTTGGCACTGAGGACCTTGTTCATTATAGAGGAGTCCTTTATTCCCAGTCCTCCGTGTTTTTTGGGCTGGCATAGTTTTTCCCAGCTGACTAGAGCCAATTTATTACCTTTGTTGAGGCCTTGCTAGATGAAGTTTCTTTGTAAGTTTTTGATGGCAGTGATGATGAACTTTGGGGCAGCCAACGCTGAAAAAGAGTAGATCGGTAGGGCTTGAAGAACAACTTGGAGGAGAATGAGACGACTGGGAAGGTTTAGAACTCTAAAGGTCCAAGAAGAGAGTCGTTTGGAGAAAGAGGAAAGGAGAGGCTCCCAAGAAGAGTTGCAGAGGGCATTATCGATCAAGGGGATGCCAAGGTATTTGGACAGAAGGGAGCTTCTGTTGAAACCCAGGATATCCGAGATGTGGCGCTGAATCGGTGGGGGCATGTTGAAGAAGAAGATTTGAGACTTATCCTTGTTGCAATCTAGGCCTGAGGCATCAGAGAAGGTCTGGAGGATCTCCTGGATGGAGTTGGCTTCACGGAAAGTAGGGCTACCCATAAGGAGGGTATCATCCACAAATTGGCTATGTGAGATAGGGGGAGAGATGCTGTGCAAGGGTAACCCAGTCAGAAGGTTGTTAGCTAGGGCTGCATGAATGGAGCGGCTGAGGCCTTCGGCCAGGATGATGAAGAGGAAAGGGGAGAGGGGATCGCCCTGTCTAATCCCTTTGGAAGGAGAGAAGGGTCGTGAGGGGACCCAATTGATGAGAATGGAGAAGAAAGCTGTGGAGGTTAGATTCATAATCCACTGTACCCAGTCCTGATCAAAACTGAAAGCCAGAAGCATTGCTTGCATATATTCCCAACTTATCTTATCAAAAGCTTTAGAGAGGTCTAACTTGAGGAGCATACCAGGGGTTTTGGTTTTCTGCAAGGAGTGAATTACTTCATGGGCCAGGATAACACTATCCAAGATTTGCCTTCCTTCAACGTAGCCAGATTGTTCAGGAGAGATGATTGTTGGTAGGATGGCCTTAAGTCTTCGAGCTATCACCTTGGTGAGGAGTTTGTAGATGACGTTGCAAAGAGCTATAGGCCTATACTGCTTGGGCCGAGAATCTTTCCCCTCTTTGGGAACCAGGGTAAGGAAGGTAGCATTAAGAGCTTGGAGGACCTGTCCAGTAGCTCGAGAGTCTTCCAGAATTTCCCAAACCTTGGTTCTGATCATCGGCCAGCAGTGGTGGAAGAAGTCACTGGTGAAGCCGTCGGGCCCAGGAGCCTTGCATTTTGGGGTTTCCATAAGTGCTTGATCTACCTCCTCGATGGTGAAGGGCCGGAGGAGAGACGCATTTTGTTCTTGGGTGACGAGGGAGGGCACATGCCTCGTAACCTTATGGATAGCTTCCTGTCTATCTTGGATGGGCTCTGTGAGGAGGCCTTGAAAATAGTCGAGCAGGGTCGTTTCCATATCAACATGGGAGTGGATGGTTTCCCCTTCATCCGAGATAAGATGAGTGATCTTATTAGAATGTCGCCTTTGGATGACAGTTCTGTGAAAGAACTTGGTATTGCGCTCTCCTTCCTTGAGCCATTGAACCCGCGACTTTTGTTTCCATAATATTTCTTCCTGTCTCTTCCTTGCTTCCATCTGTTGAGTTACTTCCGTTTCCTGGGTTTTTAGTTCCTCTGTCAGCCCTTGGTCTCTGATCTGTTGCTAAATTTCATCCATCTGTGCTAACATATTTTTCTGGGATTCAAAAATGTTACCAAAGGTATGCCTGTTCCAAAGTTTAAGGGTTTGTTTGAGATTTTTTAACTTTTGCTGGAACTTATACATCTTGGATCCATGAGGAATCGCGGCCTCCCTCCACTAGTTTTGAATGTTTGCTTGGAAGTCCGGGTGTTCTAGCCAGAACTGTTCAAACCTAAAGGGTTTTTTGCCAATTGTAGCCGGGACATCTAGCCATAACTGTATGGGCTAGTGATCCGATCTAGAGAGATTCATGATGGTAGATTCCATTGTCGTGCCCTCCATCATGATAGTTTCCGAAATGAGGAATCGGTCAAGTTTGCAAGCTATTTGGTGTATCCCCGTTCTTCTGTTTGTCCAGGTGTAAGTGTCATTGCCAACTTCTAGATCGATGAGGTGAAAGTCGTCTATTAGGCCGTTGAAGTTGTTAGATTATTGATCCAACCGCCTTGAGCCACCTTTTTTTTCCTCCATACTGCGGATGATATTGAAATCCCCCCCAACAATCCAGCGATTGTGCTATGTGAGACTGGCTAAATAACTTAGGCTTTTGAGTAAGGCTTGCTTCTCCCATGGAGTGGTCGGGCCATAGACATTGGTCAGATATCCGGGCTTGTTTGAGCCAATAATCCTATACTCAGTAGTGATGGACCATTTGGTGGTGAAAAAGTTTTCCAGCAGCACATCATTGGTGTTCCAGAGGATTGTTAGTCCTCCAGCCGTTCCTATGGTGTCGATCGAGGCTGCTCTTCCCTGTCTCTAGCAGTAAGGAAGTAGCCTATTGATGTCTTCTGAAGTACATTTTGTTTCTTGCAATAGAACAATGTCTGGTGATTCCATTGATATCAGTTCTCGTAGCATTTTTTGTTTTCTACGTCCATTGAGGCCTCTGATATTCCATGATATGATCTTCATGATGATGGAGGAGCTAAGAGGGGATGTAAACTGTCCGAGATTAGATGGACCTGCCCTGAGTTTACCATGAAGTTTCCTATTTCATGTATGAGCTTGTTTGTGGATTTTCTCCCCCTCTTCTTTTCATCTTTCTGTGTTTTATTTGGGTTCTTTGTCTGGTTACCCTGGATTCCCAAGGCCTTGCTAGCACGCGCTAAGGATCCGACTGAAGAGTTGAGAAAAACTTTGTGCACCTTTCGCAATTGGTCTCTTGGTATAGTGTAAAGCTTTTGCTGCCTATAGGCGTGCTCCAAATGTTCCAGATCTACCCCTGCTAGATCTTGCTCCTCCATCTCCATTTCCTCATCCTCATATTCTATCTCTTGCAAGTCTTGTGAATCCCATGGCGGGTCTAGGGGAGGGAGATCTGGTTCCTTATTTTGAGGGGTCCGCTCGATATTTTGGCTGACTGACTGGGAACCCTTGTCCAGGGGTGGTACATTCGGGTTTACTGGGGTTATGGGGTTCTCTGGTTGATCATGTAAAATTGAAAACCTATTGCTAGTTGAGGAATCTTTACTTACCTGAGCCGGTTTCTTTCTACTCCCTTGTCGTCTCTTCCCTGGTTGTTGTATGAAGCCTTCCTTGTCTTTGCTGCTTTCTGGGTTCCCTTCTTTGGGAGCCAAGTTGAGAGGGAATTCTCGAAAGAGATGTCCATTCTTGTGACAATTCCTGCATCGGAATGGAATGTGTTCATAATCAATGGTCTGCAACCAGTCCTCGTCATGATACTCCAGTGTAATGGATCCTGGGAGCGGCTTTGCTATGTTCAGATACACACAGATATGCGCGTATGAAGTGTAGCGCTGCTGCTTGGTGGCTTCAGAGGATTTAACATAGACGCCAATGGTATTGCCAATGTCGACTAAGACCTCTTCTAACCAGAATTCCTGGGGAAGAGAGTACAGTCTGATCCACACCGGTGCATGGGCAAAGTCTTCCTTCTCTGGGCTGAACTTCTCTATCCAAAATCTTAGAAAGAGTCCAGCCGAGTTGTAAAAGTATGGGCCCCCGTCGAAGATACGATTGCGGTCCTCAAGATTGTGGAGGATTATTGTGAAAAACCCTTTGGATCCCAGTTGCAGGTCGTAATGGCCTTTTGGTTTCCACCAATGCTGTATCCACTTGATTAGATCGCGTTCAGAGGGCCAGAGCCCTAGAAATTTTCCCACCAGGGCGTAATCTCTCATAAACTGTTTCTACTCTTCTATGCGAGGCGATCTTATGATGTGTTTTGGAGCCTGTGGTGCCTGTGGAATGCATTTGCCTGGCGTCCAAGGTACTGAGACTTTTGCTGGGCCGGTCTCCCTGACCGGATAGATTTCCATCTCCCGGTCTTTGAAAGTCCCGTCTGCGAGGAGCTGTGAGCGAATGTCTTGAGGCGGCTCAAAGTCCGGCCTTTTCCCTCCTGCTTCAAGGTTCACGTTTGTTGTGGCTTAGCTATAGGTTACGCCAGTCGGCACCCCTTCCCTGCGAGCCATGAGCCCCTGCGGGGCCGCCATCGTGGAGACACAGTTCGTGGCAATGGCGATAAGTCCTAAACCCTAGTTGCAGAGCTCTCCCCAAAACATGATAATCTTCTTTTGATATTCCAAAATTCTTGCTAGAGTGCTAAATCCTTAAATCTCTCTTGCCTTATATTTCGAAGGATGTTTCTACATCCAGGGTTACTTCTGAGGAAGAAGCGAATTTCAAATCCCAACAGTTAGATCTTGTATATGATCAGTCTGGGATGTTATACGAGATTCTTCTAGACACACCGAGGTCAAACTATGGCCCTAGACAAAATCTCAGGCCTCATGCTGATGGAATTGTAGGTCCCATCAATGTGAAATCCACAGACTCGGTGACAAGCCATTTGAAATAATTATATCTAAAACAGTCTACAGGAGGGCAAGCTTCATATGTGTCCTCCAATCCCACTCATTCGACGAATGTACGCTCTATGCAATCATTGACCAAACCAAATGGTAACCAACAACCAGAAGGGAATAGGAAGAAAGGGCTTAATAATAATCGTAGGGGTGGGAAGAATAATAGTAAACCCAAGGACAATGGTAATAATGAGAAGACGAATAATAATGATGGTGAGGGAAAGAAAGAAAGGTGGAAGGTGAATTTTCTCTGTAAGCTTTGTACAAACGATCACCTTACCCATTTATGCCCCAAACTTGTGGAAGCTGTGAGGATTTTATCTCTACCACCCGCCATGTTGATTAATCATTTTCCACATAACCAACACGTGGCCTCGAGCTCCACGAATGTTGGAAATGTTGTGAGTGGGAGTCAAAACCCACCGACGCAATACAATCACTGTTTATGCATCAATATGGTTAAATATGAGGTTAATGTAGCAACTCAGTCTCATGATTACAGTTCTCCACAGACTGTACCTGGTCTAGAGTCTCCCCTTCCTTCGGAGACACACTTACAAATCGAAAATCTAGAGCCCCCGCCTCGTATTCCGAAAGGAGTACTTAAGCGCTCTACCCACAATCCTAATGCTAGAGCCACCTATAATTACTCTATTGTTGAGGACCTGGGTCAAACCCCGTGCGATGTCGGCTCTGGAGGTACTCCAGACATGTCCTTCACAGAGGAATTCCTTGCTATCTATGTTAGAAGCTCTATATCCTTGTGGCTCGAAAGTTATTGAGTTTGATGTCACATATGTGAAGCCTCTCTTAACTTACCATGTGGCATTCCAAATCCACATGGGTTACTTGAAGTATACCATCAAGCGTACTATTGTTGATGAAGGTGCTGCAACATGTGTGATGTCCCTGGTTTGTTGGAAATCCCTCAACTCTCTGACCCTTTCTCAGTCTCCTACCATGTTGACTTCATTTAACGGTTGTTCCTCCTGCCCTCACGATATTCTTCCCACCTTTCCGGTCCAATTAGGTGGGAATACGGTAGAGGTGGATTTCAAGGTGGTTAATGTGCCCCTCGATTATAAATTGTTACTATGACACAATTGGACTTACGCTATGATTGAAATTGTATCTTTCGTCTTCCATACTCTTTGTTTTCCTCATGATGGGAATATCGTGATGATTGATTAGTTTCCCTTTGCAAATGTTAGTACCAGTGCATTTGTTGGAGCGTCGATCCCTATGATCGACAATTCTCAGCCAACAATTGAGAATATTAGTGTTGGAATGTATTCATCCCTTATGGGTACCTTCGACTTCATGGCACCGATTCACCATATATATGACATGTCCAGTAGGCCCGTTTCATCAGAGAGGTCTGTTCCTTTCCTTACTTCCTATTTTAATGATCCTTGGACCCTACCTTCCTCGACGATGTCTTGTGAAGGTCAGTTACATTCTAGAATTTCCATGCCACTATCGACATCAAAGATTGTGTATCAAGTTGTTATTGACTCTTTCGCCAATCCGGATCCCGTTACCTCGCAAACAGACAAGGAGGATCTTGTCCTCGAGCCCGTGTGGGTCGCTTCATCATCTTGTTCAGGTGACTGGATCGATGATAATTTTCCTTCGGATGAAGCTATCATTGAGGCCAGGAATGGTTCTGACAAACCTTGGGATGATATGCATCATCACTCTTATTTTCTCCCAGATATTGCTAGAATCGAGCAAGATGATTTTAGATCTACGTTGAGTGACATAGTAGGTCACGCCATAGTTCCACTTGATACACACGACATTTATGTCGAAGAAAACATGGCGAGTATCTCCCCTACTATCATGATCGATATCTCTCATATCCCTGGAAAAATTGAAAATGTATACATCGATGTGGATTGTTCGCTAGAAGAAATTCTAATCTACACTGAACTCTTCAAGGAATTTTGAGATGTATTCTCTTAGTCGAACCTCAAATTTTCGAACTTGAGATTAAAACTTACCCGGATGCTAAGCCTGTTCGACAACGTCTTAGATATTTCCATCCCAAGAAGGCCCATACTATTAAGATAGAGGTAAAAATGATTAATGTGGGATTTATTTACCCAGTTCCCTTGACTGAATGGATATCCAATTCCGTTCTTGTGAATAAAAAGCAAGGAACCATCCACGTATGCATGGATTTTCATGACCTGAACAAAGTCTGTCCTAAAGGAAACTTCCTGACACCCTTCATCAATCATATTCTTGATGAGTGTGCGGGAAGACAAATGTTTTATTTCATGGATGGATTTTTAGGGTATAACCAAATTCAGATTAAACCCAAGGACCAACATAAGTTGGAATTTATTTTCCCTTGGGGTACTTTCACATATCAGAAGATGGATTTCGGCCTTAAAAACGTCGGAGAACCCTTCCAATGTGCCATGACCTTCACATTTCACGATATCAAGCATATAGTTGAAGCTTGGCTTGACGATCTTGCTACCCACTTCCGTAAGAGTGTGGATCACCCTCAACACATTCCGCTAATCTTTGAAAGATGTCGCCATTATCAAATATGGTTGAATCCTCATAAATGAATCTTTTGTGTTAGTTCGGGTCATCTTCTAGGATTTTTAGTCTCTGAGGCTAAGATCATGGTAGATCTGTTAAAGGTTGAGGAAATACTTCGATTACCTCCCCTGCGCTCTATTCGCCAACTTCAAGTTTTACAGGGGAAAGATAAATTTTGACGACGGTATATAGTGAACTATGAAAATATTACTAAAGGTTTCATGCATCTCTTGAATAAGGACACTCATTTTATCTAGGATGAGCAAGCCTATGAATCCTTTGATGCTTTTAAGAAATCCTTGGTATCGACGCCTCTGCTGAAGTCTCTAGACTACAATAGAGATTACTTTCTTTATGTCTCCACGTTCGAAGAGACGATTGGTATGGTGTTGGTCCAAGAGGATGATGAGCTCTATGAGCACGCCATTTACTATATTAGTTGAAACGTATTCGACCCTGAACTCAAGTATTCTCATGTTGAAAAGATAGCTTTGGTTATCGTTCACACAGTCCAACGATTACGACATTATATATTTCTTTGAAAAACTATTGAGGTTGTCGATGTCAATCCATTTCAATACGTCCTTACCAGGTGTATCATAGGGGGAAAGTACAATAAATGGATTGTCATTCTACAAGAGTTCGATCTTGATTTCTCTTTTGCAAAATCCAAAAAAACACTAGTTTTTGTGGAGTTAATATCTTACTTCCATTGATTAGACGAGGATGTTATTCATGTTGATTCATTTGTGGATGAACACATTTTTGTTGTCTCATCGTCATACCCCTAGTATGGAGACATTTCTCTCTGTCTTCAAACTTTGAAGTTCCCTCATCATCTCTCACGACCCATGACATATACGATACCAAGCTAAGAACTATCTTATCATCGACGAAACTTTGTATCATCAAGGAGTAGACAATATCCTATGTCATTTTTTAAATCACGAAGAAGCCAAGTATGTTTTAAATGACTACCATAGTGGGGCTTGTGGTGGTCATCTATCTGGGCTTGCGACAACCCATAAAATTTTGTGAGTTGTTTATTTTTGGCCATCTATCTTTAAAGATTGCGTCGAAGTGTTTAAGAAGTGTCACCCCTGCCAGGTGTTCACTCAGAAAATGTGCTCGCATCCAACCCCTCTCCATCCAATAATTATTGTCGATCCCTTTGTTATTGGATAAATCCGTAAGTGCGGACACAAACCAATCTCCCTAGATCCACCTGGATATAAAACAAAGCAAGACAAAATATGACTCTTTCCCTAGATTCTAACCATTGAATTAAATAGGAGGAAAGAACAAAGAACATACCTTATTATCGCTTCCTTTGGTATTTGTTGCTCCCACTTCACTCTAGTGCTCTCGTGCAGTCAATACCAAGACAACACAAACCCACCAAAGTGAAGAAAGAACAATCTATTCAACAATCAATCTATGTATATGATCAAGGAATTATACAATAAAGTGGAATTAGCTTTATGGGAAAGGGACATATTGCTGTATCATATTAACGGAAAGTAAAGATTACAACCTGAGCCTTGATGTTTCAAACTTCCTTTCGATGGCCCTTGGCTCTGACACACACACTTACTCACTTGCATGAAGAAGATCAACTCCTTTGGATGAACTTGCTGGAGTCTCCAAGCTGTTGTAGCATCAGTCCTTCACACAATTCTTTTCACCAATTCTCCAATGAATCTTGCCTAACCTTGATTTCTTAACCTTTTCCATGAGAATTCCCTCAATATATAGGAGAGAATGAATTAGTTACTTGGATAAGAATGATCCCAAAATATCAGGGAATCCAGTACTAGGATAACCATTCGAATGCCATCTCATCCTTCTAGAATATTCCCTTCTAGAAGCATCAAGAATTCATCTTTTTCCTTTCTTTAGAAAGAGTTCGCACCCTAGCAGTTCAACAAAGTGCAAAATTCTCGCACCTTGGCTTAAGGCAGCCTGCGAGAATAGGTCAATCTAGCAGGCAAATGTTGTAGCAGCCTGTGAACCTCCTTCAAAAATGATATTTCTGGAAAGAGAAGAAAGTAACTTTTCTCAGGAGAAAGTTCTTATGAAGAGCTTGAGTACACCATCATCAATACATCATCATGATGACCAAAATCATGGGTAACAGAATGCCCCCCAAAGTATTTGGAACCAGTGACAACCGATAGAATTTGTAAGCTGCATGTGTGTGTCGGGAACCAGGAGCACACCTAATCGAAAACCTACGAACAACCAAGTATCTACAAAATATCATATATATCAGTTCTGAGGTAGGCATTCCCATACTCAGATCAAAGACTGATGACATTATAGACATGGGTCATGGCCACTAATCATACACTGTGGATCCATGCCATCAAAATATAGCATAGCCACTAAGAATACACTGTGGATCTATGCAAAAAATTTCAAATCAAGATGACATAGCCACGAGAGATACACAATGGATCTATGTGTCGCAAATTATACATACTCCATCACAACCTGGATCACAAAGATGGTATCCAGGGTCTTCAATATCGTCGCCCAAAGTACGAATCTAACCATGTGATTACATGTGTTGAAGTCGAACATGGTAGAAACCACTTGATTACCGGTCATTGATGATACCGTTAACAAGTGCGAGGGGAATCACCATTGATGTCAATGACTCCCAAGGTACCATAGTACAATCCATCGAGTGTGAATAAATGATTTGAAGTCGAACATCCGATGAAATCTTTCGATCAGGGGTCAATGATGTAAACCCACTGTCGAAAGAGAGGAAACCTTCCATTGAGGCATGCAAGCTCCAAGGTACCAAATAATTTCTATGTCTTGATTCCGGATAATGAGCTGAAGTTGACAGAACAAAATTCATCACAGGAGGGCCTTGATGTATCCCCCATCAATGACACGAAATGAGTAACAGATTTTGAAGATGAAACAGAGCATGATGTGAATTGGACTGGACACAGGGAAGGCCAACACAGAGAGAATGGATAACTGCAGATGGCTGACTCAATATAGGTTTCAGATGGACTGCTCTTGAACATATGAATGACACGACCAATGATTTGGCATCATTGACTCAAAGACGACACAGGAAATGACCTTGTAGCAGATCGAATGAGAGACAAATGGATGTCCCAAACCGACTTCAAATGATGAATAGGGGGTGTCATGTTCAAGAGCAACACTTACAACCAATTAATATGAAAATGAAAACATATCCCTTTCCCAGATTTTCCCCCACCATTTCTTGCAAGTACCTCTTTATTTTTACGCAAGCTTGAGGAGGATAACATATGCTTGTTGATGTAAGCTCATCCTTCAGACGAGTCCCTCAGAGTATGTTTAATGAACCCTAAGAAGGAGTGGTTCGGTCCCATCACGGGTCTGTCAATGTTTGTTTAACGAGTCCAGAGATAGAAAAATCGAAGGTTTTTCATGATTATAGAGTTTGGAAAAACACTTAAAAGAGAACTCTCTCAGTTCCTTTTTCGTAAAATAGTCTAGATGAGACCGAAAAAGAGATAAATTATCGCTCACCAGACGCTTACTTCAAATACTTTATCGAGCGTGAAAATAGCAAGGTCGCTCGGCTATCTTTTCATGTTTAGAGAGTCTGAAAAGAGCTTAAAGAGGACTCCAAGGGGTTCCTTTTTCGTATAACCTTTACGAGTCCGAAAAAGTGATAAAAGTATACTCGGTTACATTCTCATTGATTTACGAGCACAAAAAAGAACAAAGACTAAGATCGGTAACTTATTCTCATGTATTTACGAGCATGAGAAAGAACAAAGACTAAGCTCAGGATTGTTTTCATTTTTACGCAAGCTTTAAAAACAAAACAAAATTATGCTTGGGATAGATTTTAATTTTTACACAAGCTTAAAAACTAGACAAAACTATGCTTGAACCTGGTTTCATTTTTACACAAGTTTGAACCAAAGGAAACTATGCTTGAGGTAAGTGGTTTCATTTTTACACAAGCTTGAACCATAGAAAACTATGCTTGCAACTTCCCAACGCAGGGTTGGTACTTAGCCCTCAGCTTAAGAAACTAGCGGCTCTACTTCAACATGAAGTCCAGAGGCTGAAATTATTGCCCCCCAAGCTTCATTTCATCCAACGACAAAGGCAGAGGAAATGAAGCTTCAAATACTAGACGAAGGACTTGACTCAAACAGAGAGAGGGAAAACTATTTCATTTTTTAACGAGCTGGACACAGAAACAAGAACTATGCTCGTAACCTCTGTTTCATTTTTTTAACGAGGTTGCCTCAAAGACGCAAAAAATATCCTCGATTCTTCTTGATCATGGATTCCAAGAGGACAATACTCCGGAAGGAGACCATGTCAAGGGAAAAAACTCGGTCATGGCTTCCAAGAGGTCTTCATTTGACGGAAGAAACACACTCTGGAAGGACATCATGTCGAGGGTTGTGACAGGAGTAAATAGATCAGGCTCTAACAACCCTATTGAAGAGATCACCATGTCAACTACTGGATCTAAGTCATCAGAAGTTGAAGCCATGGGTGACAACGCCACATAATTGACCTATGGCGGGGGCGGTACCATCTGCATATAAGAACCATTCAGGGAGGCAATCTAGGCGGGGTCAATGAATGAAAGTTGATCAACAGTCACAACCCGTCCATTGTGAGGGAAAGATATCACATGAAAAAGAGTAGACACAATAGCTTTCATGGCATAGACATAATCTCGCCCAAGGAGTAAAGAAAAATCCAAGGGGTCTTGGACTACCATGACATCAATGAAGACAGTTTTCCCTCCCAAAGTTATAGGAAACTGAGGAAGGGTCCCTAAAGTTTGACTAGTTCTTCTGTTAAAAGCTAACGGATTCTGCGTAACTGGCGCAAGTGGAGGATAACCCAAAGCTTGCCAAGCAATAGAGGACAAAATACTAACAGATGAACCTTCATCTATCAATGTTTGGGGAACGTCCCGACCACAAACCTGTACTGTAATCTGGAAAGGACTGTAAGAGGGAAGAAGAGGTCCAGTTAGCACACCCCAATCAAAACGGATGGCCTCATTACTTGGAGAGAGTTTCACAGGAGAAGGAGGAATACCCATTGACACGACAGAGTCTGTATCAATAAGAAAAACATGGGCAGTATCGGGTTTACTCTCTAGCGGGAGAGTAGGATCGACCGATGATGAGATCAGATCGACCACTTGGGTTTCATTCTCCAAGGGGAGAATGGGGTCGACAGGTGTAAATGGATCGACCACTTGGGTGAC
>ML805827.1:197041-217795 GCA_009831015.1 Picea engelmannii | reverse complement strand
TTTTTATTTTATTTTACCCAGTTCAAGTTTACTGGAATCATTACATAAGTTATTTCAATTTTTAGTGTAATACTTATAAAGGAAATGTTTTTTTTAGAGTACAAAATTTGAAGAAATGTTTGCATCTCAAAGGATTTGATGCCTAGGAGCATGCTAGATATGGAATTAAGATGGATCTAAACTACACACACACACACACACACACACACACACACACACACACACTTATTACTAATATTTTTTTAAATGACATGAGTTAACTCCATATTAAGCATTGAAAGAATGACACATCTCCTTTATATGGAGAAGTAGAAAGCACATATTTGCGGAATAAGAATATAGACATTGAAATATTTTATTTATGACCCACATTGAAATTATGTTTTTCTTATTAATATTTTTTTAAATGTCACATATCATTGAAGGAATTAGGCATCTAGTTCATTGGGAAGTACAAAACACCTATTAATGAAATAAATAAATAAATAAAATTTCAAATACTCTCTCTCTATATATATAGTTGATATAGAATTATTTTACTTAAGGGTGAAATAATGAAGATGGGTTACACTTTTGCTTGTTTTATGAGAAAAAAATTTGCATTTTCACAAGTTCTTCAACTTTAGGCATACAAAAGTATTTTTTTTTATTTAGAATTTCACTTCACAGTAAAAACAAAACTTGTGAAGAATTGTGTTATCTTTCCAATGACTATTTTCAATTTTTTTTTATCATGATTTGATATGTCAATTTGACAATTGTTTAACAATATGTTCCTCAAACATGAAAGGAATGATAATGAGTTACTTATTTCTACAACAATGTATCTATTATTAAACTTATGTTTTTAAGAAACGAAATATACTGCAACAATCTACAAAGACTCTATTTTATTATGACTATAATTTTGAGAGTAACAGATGAATATTATAATTTCTAGAATGTTTTGAAGTTGACCAAGATGAAAACATTGCAGATTTTAAACACATGTTTTTCTACATTTTGTATCTATCTTAATTTTTACTTAAAACTAAAATCTAAATATACCCTTTTGAAAAGAACAGTTTACGTATTATGAATATATTTTTTTCCAAATTTTTCACTGTATAATTTTAGAGATACTGATATTTCATTTCACCGAATCATAATGTCTACTGAAAATATTATGTAGTGATTTAAAAATAAAGAAAAAAAAAGTTAGATAAAAATAAAGAAAATGAAAACAAATTATAGGATTTGAAAATAGATTCAATTTTGGAAATGTTGGTGTCATTTTCGAAACCAAATTCTCATTATTTGCAGGAGTCCGCAACCTCCGAAGTTCAGGTAAGCTTGGGGAAATTCTCTGGTTTTTGTTTTCAGTCCCAATTTCATGTTTTCGACCGAAATAATATTTCGGTCGAAAAACTAAAATCTAACAAAAACCATCAAAACTAAACGGTTTCCAAGGTTTTCGACCGAAACAACATTCTTTTGGCCGAAAGGATGTTGAGCGAATTCCGTCGGTTGAAAAAAATGAAAAGACACGTTTTATCATTTCATTTCGCGCCAAATTGTATAAATAGGGTTTCGGCTGAACACATTTAACACAATTCATCGGATGGACAGATAGATATAAGCTCGGGATAGGGATTTCAAAGAATTTCTATTACTGATTGTAGCTGTATTCTTTTCTTTCTTTATTTCTTCCCTCTGTTCCATAGGCTTAATCGGAGGATTGATATCGATACATGGTGATTTTCTAGAGCACTTAAACAAAGTTTCAAATCATCTTTTTGGTTTTTGTTGAATAAGGTAATTGATGTTTATTCAAGTTTTTATTGGAATAACAATTTATATGTTGAATGATAAATGTTGAGCATTTTTTCAAGGTGAAGTCTTTGTTGAACATATCTTTTATAGATAACTATAAAAGTCATGGGAAACAAAAGTTTGCGCAAGAGAAAATAGGATCGCACTCATGATGATACTCGCCAAATCGAATAAAGGAAAGAGCTTTATCGGAGAAAGAAACAAGAACGTGAAAATATTGAAGAAAGAAACGATGATAATGTCAATAGAGACTTTCAACAAGAAGAAGTTCAACCAGCTATGCATGCACATATGATGATCGAGCGCACAACACACATTGGGACTGTATTTAGAAAGTACATAATTCAAAGTATAGAATTCAAATTTAAAATATTGTAAATTTAATATAATTGATTGTGATTACAATTTGATGTTTTTCAAAAAACATAAATAGATTTGTCTCATAATGTCGAAGAAGACGTTAAAACCAAAATTGAAGCAGAAGACGATGAAACCGAAATTGAAGCAGAAGACGAATCACCTATAGGTATGTACATAAATTTAGATAATACAAGATGAACACTCAAGTATATATAATTTAGTGAATTTATGTTTGGGTAATGTTTTTTAATATAAACTTTAAATTGAAATATGTAGGAGAAACTATCCACATTGATGATGAAATATTATAAAATGTTGATACTGACAAATTTCGAAAGAAAAAAGCTAAGAATTATATAAGATATTGAACTAAGAATATGTATAATACTTTTTTCAAAGATGAATCATTAACAGTACAAGCTCAACTTTTACTTTGTCTAATGAAGTCAAGAAAGTTAAAAGAAGTTACATCATTATTGGGTATTCAAAAGTTGACAAAGGATACAAAGATGACACAACATGTCTTTAACAATATAACTAGTGTATTAAAAGCTTTTGGAAAATCTCGAAAAGAAGATGTTCGTGTTGCAGGTAGAGCGATACAAACAACAATTGTTTCATCTAGCAATATAAAAGATAGTTTGACACGACACATGGAAAAAACAATGGGAACGTCAAGAAAAACATTGCACAAACATAGAAAATTTCTTTTCCAAATAGATGTAAATGATGAATTGCTTGTTGGACAATGATTTCTAGACAACCCTACAAAGATAGACTTGCAAAAAATGTTAAAGAATTGGCTCGTAATTGTTGGTTGGAAGAATCTCGTGTTTCAGCACATACAAGGGATGTGTTGCGACGAAGAATAGCACGAAATCAATATGAAGAGAATCCAAAACATATATTTCCAATGACACAAATAGAGTTGTTTAATAAGTTTAAAGAAGAGCACAACGAAGTTAAAATTTCCATCAATACATTTGTACAACAAAAACCATGGTTTGTTAGACCATCACTGTCCTTGACACATGTTATTGTCGTTATCATGTGGAGTTTGAGTTGTATTATGACACCTTTTTTGGATTTTGGTAAAACGTTAAGGCCAGGTTCACCTCTTCCTTCCACATTCCGTGTTTTTATATTTGAAATTCTATGTGAAAGAGAAGATGATGATTTATTTTACAAAAAAAAATGTGTTGGTGGAAAGAAATGTGATCGTTTTGGAAATCTAAGTTTGTTTCATTCAAAGTATCATATTGATATGAATGATCAATCATTTTCTAATATAAGAGTCAATTGGAAGAGATATGAATATATGAGCAGCATGGCTCCACATTCTTCAAATGTTATTTCCAAAAGGATTGATTTGAAGGTAGATAAAATCGGCGTGATAGAATTTTTGAAAAAGTTTGAGGAAGAAATCTATAAATACACCAAGCATTCACATAGAGCTCAATGGAAAGATCTACAATTCAAAAAATCTCATGAAGTGTTTCCACTAAGGACAATTTTGTTTGTAGTTGATTTTGCAGAGAATTACACATTCGCTGCACAAAAAGAAATACAAAGAGAATATTATCATTCTGATCAAGCCATGATATTTGTCCACATTCTATATAGACATGCTCAATGGAGTCTTCCAAACATAAAAAGCACCAACGACAATCGACATATTATTAAAGAATATCACTTTCATATAAGTGATGATCGAGCACACGACACACATTATGTACAACATTGTTTTGTTAAATTTCATGATTCATTGAAAGAACGCGAAATCATATTTGATCGACATTGGATATGGTCCTATGGGTGTGCGGGTCAATTCAAATCTACACGATCATTCTATTGGTTATGTTGTCTTCATAAAATATTAAACATTACACATTGTTGGAATTTTTTTGAGACTAGTCACAGAAAAGGAGAGCACGACGGTGTAGGGGCATGTATAAAAGGAGCACTTCGAAGGTATCAACTGAACCCTCATGCTGATCAATTTGAATCCGCTGAACAAGTTGTTGAATGCTGCAACATGGTGCTAAGCCATGAATATAATCCATCAAGGGATGTGCGCAGGTGTGTCTATATAGAAATGTTACATGTATGCACATAAGATATATAAATTTGAATGTGTTCAAATTTATATTCAATCTTCAATCATTTTCTTGAGAGATTTCAAGTTAACAAGTTATTGTCTTGTATAGGTTTTTTTGGTATGTTGGAATCGAAGATGTAAATAGATCAATCCCATATGACACCAATACAATACTTGGGACAAGAAAAATACATTCAATTAAAACAAAACGTTTTAAAAATGGGTTTTCATTTGATAGACGAAATGAGTCTTGTTTTTGTTCAGTTTTCATAGAGGACACAAAATCCATAGATATTTGTCAGAACGAAAATGCAAGATATGTTAAATCTTGGAGACATATTGAACTTAATGTAAAAGGGAAAATGCCACTTGCAAGCTCAGAGGAGATGGAATCAAATGAAAATATAGTGTCAGTTGATGGCTATAGAGTTTCTAATCTTGTTAGAGAAGGTAAAATTTTTATGTTTAATTTTTTTCAAATAACTTGTAGATGTACTTGTGTGATAATCTAACACGAATTATTTGTTGTCCAATATATCCAATTATTTGCAGGAGATGTTTTTTCCATGGTTGCACCTGTAGACAACACTAAAAACATGAAATATTATTTGATGCGATTCACAGAACAAAAGATGAGGCTATTAGAAGATTTTGATGATAACGGTTTTATATATGAAAGAGGATCCATTGTATTGCAAGGATATTTTTTTCAAGAAACCCATCAAACCGATACTCATGTTCACTTTCAAGACTACCAGTCAGATGTCACAAGTTGTCAATATAGTCATTTGGTATGTGCAGCGCGCATAAAGTTAATAGAAGTTCAATAAAAAAAGAAAAAAAAAGGTTAGAAAATGGAAAATGTCCAAAGTCGATCATGAACGAATAATTGAAGATGGAATACCATTACGTTGTTTTTTAACAAACTTGGCACATGTGTACATTCCAGAATTTTTTATTTTTCATTGCAAGTACATTCCAGATTTTGATGACTTGTTTTGACTATCTTCAAACATATTTCCAATTATGATATTTATAAAAAGGGTACTATGTATAAAAAAATCACTTGGGAACTGCACCCCAATTAGTGCCTAAAAGTATATTGTTAATACTTACAACCTAGTTAGTATAGGATTTAGGGAACTACTAATTTGTATGGAAGTGAAAGAACCATTTGGTAATGTATACACCTATCGATACCCAAAAGTATGTCATTGGGGAATTTCACCCTAATTAGTATAGAAGTAAAGGAAATGCTTGGGGCACACCTTAATTTACATATATAGGAGTGAGACAACAACTTAATGAATTTGCATCTTAGTTAGTGCCAAAATTATATTCTTGGGATTTAAGCAAGAATTAATATAATAACAAGGGAACCACTTGTGGTGCACCCTATTTGAATAAGAGTAGGAAAAGTACTTACAAATTATGACACCCCCATTCATACCCAAAAGTATGTTCTTGGGGAATTCTTCTCTAATTAGGATATGAATGAGGGAATCACTTGGAAATGTATGCCCAAGTATGTTATAACCTAAATTTGTATAAGAGTGAAAGAACCAAGAACCACTTGGGGTGCACCCTAACTTTAATATAGGATAGAGGAGAACTTAGTCTTTTAGGGACATGGATTTTATATAATACAAGTTCTTTTTTCAAGTCAAGAAGTGAGGTATCCTTAGGCGCAAGGGATGAAACTAATCCTAAATTAAGCATGCTCACTACTAGGCATATTTACGAGACATATTTAAGTACTTGATCCGACTAATAGAACCATCATATTTATGAGACATCTTTAAGTACCTGATCTGACTAAGTCATGTTAATTACAAAGGGGTCCCTCTCACATGAAGTTGTAAGACTTCATGTCCACCTTTTCACATGTTCGATGGGTTCGATTTACTTTGGATCCGCCTTGCTACATGCTAAATGATACAATGTCGTGGGTCCTTAAGTGGTAATACAAGCGGCCATATAATCTCACATGCTAGGAATGGAGCCGCACCCATTGAGAGACTCTTCCTTGTGGCTCATTCTATTCCACTGACTATTCAAATTGATTGGGCGTCATCCTTTTTTGAGGTAACATTAAATCTCTTTGTACTGCATAAGGTTCATACCTGCGGAGTATCATGAAGTTCACTTATCAAAGCCAATTTATCACGTCGAGGAGTTATACACTTTTAGTACCTTCTAGAATACTAGGAATATTATTTTTTATTGTAAAAGGTTGATCTAGAAACTCTCTATTTAAAGAGAAGTTCCTTCACTTCTTACACATGGTTGGATTTGCGAGATTTTAGTAAATTCTAGTGATGGATCATCAAGATACCCACTTCTAACTTATAAATGGAACTAACCCTTTCTCAAGTATGTGCATTACCATGACATCTTTATGATACTCAATTACATTGATAGAACCATTAATGTAACCTCTTCTAATATATACGAAGATTCAATATCAAATTTAACCTCTACATCTAATTAAAAAAATAATAATTTAAAGTTTTTTTTTAATTGAATTTTTTTTTGATATAAACATTTTATGTTTCACCATTATTATATATAATTATTCACAATGTTAATTTATATTTAATTTAACAAAAAATTTAATATAGATGTAATACTTTATAAATATTTGAAGTGTCACAATTATTTTATATGATAATAATTTATTTTTAAGGTCATGATTTTTGTGTAGGAGATTCTGTTGTTTATAGGATAAGAGATTCTCCCTTAACCATTTGATTGTTAAGGTGTATGGAGATATATAACCTTCTTCTTTAGTTTTGACCATGACTTCCAAAGAAAAAACATGAATTTTATATTTACAATATTACTTTATAAAAAAAACATGAAGTTTATATTTACCATATTAATTTATACAGAAATTTAATTTCATGTTGAGTAAAATAAAAGTTTATACACAAATTTAATGTCATGTAGTAAAACCAATTATTAATGTTGGAGATGTATAACACTCAAACTATTTGGTGAATTCTATTCCAACTATATTGACTTTAAGTAGTAAGATAGTGGTATAGTGATATAAAGAATGAAAAATTGTTAAACACTATTTCCATTGACCCTTACTTTTTTCAATAGTATTTTTTTTCTATTTTATTTTAATAATATTGCATTAGGTTCAAGGGCATATGAACCTTTAGGTGAATATCTCTTATAGCTTTATCATTTTTTTAATGACTACATGGTAAAATTAAAGAAGAGTTGATCATCTCTTCCATTTTAAGGTTTTATTTTATTGTCAGATCATTTTGAGCATTTTATTTTATCATTAACTTTGCCACTTTTTGTCACTTTGTCACATCATTTTGAACATTTCATTACTAGTTAACTTTGCCACTCTTTGACAATAGAATCATTTTTTGACAGTACATAGTGAACATAAAATAAAACATTTAAATTAATACATATCATTTTGAGCATTTTATTTTATCGTTAAATTTGTCACTTTTTGTCACTTTGTCACATCATTTTGAACATTTCATTACTAGCGAACATAAAATAAAACATTTAAATTAATACATATCATTTTGAGCATTTTATTTTATCATTAACTTTGCCACTTTTTGCCACTTTGTCACAGCATTTTGAACATTTCATTACTAGTGAACATAAAATAAAACATTTAAATTAATACATAGCAGAAAAGTATTTAAGAGTTTGATGCTTAATTTAAAATGCATTGTAAAAAAAAGAATACACAAAACATTATTTTATTACTAGTTAAAATTTTCACCTTTTGACAATAGAATCGTATTTTTGACAATACACAGTGAACATAAAATCAAACATTTAAATTAATACATAGCAGAAAAGTATTGAAGAGTTTGATGCTTAATTTAAAATGCATTGTAAAAAATAAGAATATACAAAACATTATTTGACAATAGAATCATGCATTTTTCATATTTTCTCTAGTACACAGTAAATATAAAATGAAACATTTAAATTAATACACAACAGAAAAGTATTTAAGAGTTTGACACTTAATTTAAAATGCGTTGTAAAAAGGAGAATATACAAAACATTATTTGACAATAGAATCATGTATTTTTCATATTTTCGAGAGTACACAGTAAACATAAAATGAAACATTTAAATTAATACATGGAAAAAAAGTATTTAAAAGTTTGATGCTTAATTTAATGCATTGTAAAAAGGAGAATATACAAAACATTAGTTCATAACAAGTTAACTTTGCCACTTTTTTTCTATCAATTATGAGAAATTGAATATGAGACAAAAATTGTTATTTTGAATTCCAAAATTATGATATATATATATATATATATATATATATAATCAAAGTCTGAATAGTAACACTATAAAATACATAAGTTTCACATCCAATTTAGGATGATAACAAAAACTAAGACATTTAACTCCAAAATTCTGGACTCTAAGTCATCGCTTTAAGATAGATCACTTCATACATGAAATTCAAACCTGCAAAAAAACAGACTTCAAAAATTAAAAATTTACACTTCAAACATGAGAAATAATACATAATTCAAAAATTGTAATTAAAATAAAATTGACATACATACCAAAAGAGTTTGTATGAAATTCAAACCTGCAAAAAAACAGATTTCAAAAATAAAAAATTTACAATTCAAACATGAGAAATAATACAGAATTCAAAATTTGTAATTAAAATAAAATTGACATACATACCAAAAGATTTTTAACTGTCATCTTCCAACATACTATTTCCCACAAAGAGTATTGTAAACATATTTTCCACCAAATATAATTTAAACATCTCTAAAAATAAAAAACATAATAAAAAAACAAATAACACATATTAGCATATATACTGTAACTAAATATTAAATAAACAATAAGTAATAATAACACAACCAACCACAGTTAAATATATTTAAGATCTAATTACTCTCCAATTAAGAGTACATGATTTAAACAATTTGTAAATCTTATTTAAAATCTTAAAAAAATTTAAAAAGAAAAATTATGTTCTTGGTGTCAAAAAATTTGAATTAGAGTTATATAATAATCTGAAAATAAATATAGAACTGTGTATGAAGAAAGTTCACAAATCTCTAGATTAAATCATAATAAATATAGAACTGTGTATGAAGAAAGTTCACAAATCTCTAGATTAAATCATTCTTCCAATTAAATACTTATCTCCTTGTGGATAAAGTCTCAAATCCTTCAGGTGAAATTCTCCTTGTGGATAAGGTCCCAAATCCTTCAGGTGAAATTGATAAGGTCCCAAATCCTTCAAGTGAAATTGATAAGGTCCCAAATCCTTCAGGTGAAATTATCCTTGTGGATAAGGTCCCAAATCCTTCAGGTGAAATTCTTCTTGTGGATAAGGTCTCAAATCCCTCAAGTGAAATTCTCATTCCAAGTGATGTTATTGTGTTCTTGGTAAAACAAATTGTGAGTTAGAGTTAGATAATAATCTGAAAATAAATATAGAACTGTGTATGAAGAAAATTCACAAATCTTCATATTAAGTCATTCTTCCAAAGAAATATTTATCTCCTTGTGGATAAATTCCAAAATCCTTCAGGAAATTCTCCTTGTGGATAAAGTCCCAAATCCTTTTGTAATTCTCATCCTAGGTGTTGTTATTTGATCATATTTACAAAACAATAAAACACTAATCTCCTCAGCAGTTAAATACTTCTCTTTTTCTTCTGCAGTGGTCATATAATCAAATTCCACGATGCCCTTTCAAACTAAAGGACTCATAAATCTCCATATTAAACAATTCTTCCAAAAAACTACTTATTATCTAAAAAAGTTCACAAATCTCCATTTTAAAATCCATTCTTCCGAAAAATATTTATCATCTTTTTCTTTGGTGGAATAGATGTTCTCATATAATACTATGCCATTCTTGGACAAGAAAGAAAGGAATGCAATCGAGGAAAATTTACAAACTTTCTCTTTTATGATGTGGGATAGAATCTGTTCTCAAATATTCAAACATATTCAAGTTCAAAATTAGGTCTTCATCATGATCTAACCTTAAATCAATTTGAATATACACCATTTAATACAATGACAAACTTATCTAGGGGTTCTATATAATTCAAAATACTTGAGGAAAGGCTAAACTATAAATTTGAGAAAACAAAAAATTGATAAAAGTCATGAACATACATTTATGAATCATCCTGAATGGACACATCCTTCCCTAATATGGGTGCTTTCTCAATCCCGATATCCCTTTCGAGCACACTCTCAGGTACTATCTTCTCCACATTAGCCTATATAACACATTTCAAATTTGAAAATTAAAAAAATTATATTTAAATGATTATATAACACATTAAATTTAAATGATTTTAAGACATTAAATGATACCTGTGAACTCCCACCCTCTTCAAACTCTCCCACTGATGTAATAAACTCAAAAATCGCCATAAAAAAAAAAAATCTAAGGGGCCATAAATTGTAAACTTATAAGAGATAGATTTATAATGAGGAGGAATATCCTTCCCGGTACTTATGATTCTCATGTTTCAATTTTCTTTTCCCAACAATTACAGAACCAAAGTCGGGTGTTTACTCTTCAATCCTTCTTAAGTCATACTAGTGCTTTTGTAGGTGGTTAAGTTTTTTAAAAGTTGTAATGGTAGGGGAATGGACATAGGCTTAGGTCTTAGGCTTCTAGCTCCTCCTTAAAACCATACTCCATTCGCGCATAGACCTAACTTCAATAACCTGACATAACTTTTATAACCATAGCGCAGTCATCGAACTAGTTGTTTTATTGTCGAATTTAACGTTTTTGGGCTGCTGAAAAGGATGCCACGGGATTGATAACTTCCTCATTAATATTTCATTTTGAATAAGGGTCTCCCTTCGCCACGTAGTCCATTAACTTACTAGTCTGGAGACGAGCCCCGAGTTGGCAGTTTAAGTGAACTTTACCAGACTTATCTAGTCTGTGCCCGACATTTAGCTAGTCTAGTATCGACTAGAGGTTAATAAATACGAACAAAGGTTCTGAAAAAACCCAAGCCGACCCTCATAAATGTGACTAGAGACGTTGATAACGGGGATTAAACTTCTTTGACCAACCATTAAAGAAGGTGGGTGAGGGACGAGGGTCACTCTGTACCTTTCTTCAATCCCAACGTGCCAGCTCGCTCAGAGCACATGGCGCACTTCCTGTCATATCCACTACATTCATTGTGCCTAGTTTTTCTGGGTTTAGGTGTAACATCCTCCACACTTACGACAACAACTCTGATAACAGGTGCAAAATTTTCTTTTTTTTTTGTTTTTAAAAAGTGTGTGCGCACGTGTAAGAAGGAAACAGACACACTTGAATCTACGTCGCCACCCGACAACTAACAAGACGTAACCACGATGATCACAACAAGAAGGCATAAGGCACACAACAAGTAACTGCAAGCATTAAACAACCATAGACATAAGGAAGAATCCATAAGTCTATCTATCAAAAAAAAATGGAAACTGCTGGCGCATATCATATGCGTCCTCCCAGGTCGCCGAGTGCGGACTATAACTGTCCCACTGGACCTTGACCTGATCTACTGTTCGACGTCGTAACTGTCGAACGCGATGATCTAAGATGCGGACCGGCTCAGCCGTGAGCACTCCCTCATTCGATACCTGCAAGGAACTCATGTCAATCACATGCATAGGATCACTAATATAATGTCTCAAAATAGATACATGAAAAACATCGTGCATACGCCTCAAAGAATCAGGCAAGGCTAGTCGATAGGCCACAGGCCCCTTTCTCTCCACAATCTTGAAAGGTCCCATGAACCTAGGAGAGAGTTTATCTCCCTTTCCAAACTTAATCGAACTCTTATGCGGTTTAACCCGCAAGAAGACTCAATCACCGACCTCGTAACTACGGTCGACTCGGTGCGCATCGGCATAACTCTTCTGTCGGTCCTGCGCTTCTTTAATCCTTTGTCTTATGGTTTTCATTTGCTCTTCCATTTCTTGGATCACTTCGGGTCCCACCAGGAACCTATCCTCAAGCCTATCCCAACTCAAGGACGTCCGACACGGTCGCCCATAAAGAAACTCAAAAGGTGCCATCTTAATGGTGCTTTGGTAACTGTTGTTGTAAGCGAACTCTACTAGAGGCAAGAATTCCTCCCAATGTTTTTGTTGGTCCATCACGTACATACGCAACATGTCTTCCAAGGTTTGGTTCGTTTGTTCGGTCTGTCCGTCAGTCTCTGGGTGATACGCAGTACTAAAATTAAGTTGGGTTCCCAAGGCCTCTTGGAAACTCGTCTAGAATCGTCCAGTAAACACCGTTCCTTGATCGGATATAATCTTTTTAGGCACGCCATGCAGCTTCACAATCTCACTGATGAAAACTCTCACTATGTCAGGTGCCTGATACGTCGTACACACAGGAATGGACATAGGCTTAGGGATTAGGCTTCTAGCCCCTCCTTAAAACCATACTCCATTCGCGCATAGACCTAACTTCAATAACCTGACATAACTTTTATAACCATAGCACAGTCATCGAACTGGTTGTTTTATTGTCGAATTTAACGTTTTTGGGCTACTGAAAAGGATGCCACGGGATTGATAACTTCCTCATTAATCTTTCATTTTGAATAAGGGTCTCCCTTCGCCACGTAGTCCATTAACTTACTAGTCTGGAGACGAGCCCCGAGTTGGTAGTTTAAGTGAACTTTACCAGACTTATCTAGTCTGTGCCCGACATTTAGCTAGTCTAGTATCGACTAGAGGTTAATAAATACAAACAAAGGTTCTGAACAAACCCAAGCCGACCCTCATAAATGTGACTAGAGACGTTGATAACGGGGATTAAACTTCTTTGAACAACCATTAAAGAAGGTGGGTGAGGGACGAGGGTCACTCTGTACCTTTCTTCAATCCCAACATGCCAGCTCGCTCAGAGCACATGGCGCACTTCCTTTCATATCCACTACATTCATTGTGCCTAGTTTTTCTGGGTTTAGGGCAATAGCCATCGCTCATTACACATTGTTCATCCTGGCTCGTAGAGGGTTCAGTGTTACCGTAACGTTTCTTTCTGTTTTCCTTTGCAAGGGTTTGGGTAAGGAGTGCTTTTCGACTGTAACACTATCGGTACGTGACAGTCTTAACTTTTATTTCATTCAAAAAATGTTTCACACTATCATCCTTTCTGTTACAGTTTTATTTTGACTGTTCTCTTACTTTTTCTTATGCGCGATTTTGCCCGAGGGGGTAATCTGCCCGTAGGCCCTTATCGCCTTCTTCCACCCTCAATGTTGTTTTCCCCTTTGATACCTTAGTTGTTCTTATTTTTTTTATTTTTTTTATCTTAATCGCATACACAGACAGGGTTTTTTCTTCACTCCTTATTCCTATTCCCAAATTTATTGACGAGTTCTTAAGATTGAATCTGTTCGATTGTGATTCTCCCGAATGGATAGTAGTCAGGTTAATCATTTTTGTAATACTCAAGCTATAATTGGGGCTAAAGAAAGATTCGTGTTGTTTTCTTTGCGGCCACTTATTTATAATCTGGAGTGCGCGAAGTCGCATATACTGGAGTTTTGTCATTGGGTTTTTTTCTACAGATCCTTTAAATTTCTTTGTAATGTAATGGATGGGATAAAGGTTTTGTAAATTTCCCCCTTTGATTTAAACTCAGGTGTATATTTTATTATACGGCTCATATATATATATGCATTGTACTTCAATATGTCTTTTTATACTGTCACTTGATTATTCTCGGATTCTTGTTATTGATGATGGGCCCTTTTGTTTGCGAGGGTACCCATCAGATAGGTCCAACAACCTTCTCCCCTTCTGGTCTGGATGAATACACGATAGTCGCAACAGGGAAGAGGTCAGGTTTCCCCACCCGGATTTAAGTATTTACTTCAGTTGTAAATTTCATTTTATCAAAACTTTTCTTTCCAAATGAACAGATTATAATAACTGTGTTAAAAATGTGTATAGGGTTTCAGCTAAGCGGCTACTAGGTGGACTACCACTGTCATCCATGCGAAAGGTAAATGGGTTCTGATATACCTTCCTCTAGGACTTAGGCAACTCAACCCTAAAGGGTCACTCTATATACCAGAGGTTATTCGAGTTGTGTTAATTCTATTATTATATTTTACGGCCCAAACGAGGGTCGATTTGGAAACTAAGGATTCGGCCGAAGGGCTCAATTAGATCTTTTATTCCGTTCTACTTTGGAAATTGAGGAAATAAATACGATTTACAATCTCTTACCATCTGGTAATACAATTATTGGATATTTCACTCATGTAGCTTCATCGCAACCATTAGCTTCGTACATTATTGACAAGGTAGTACATACTAGGTGTATAATCATTTATCTTACACATGTAATATTTCAGACTGAACTTGCAATTAAATGGACGGACTGCCTGTTTCAATCCGAGATGAATCCAAGTTTTGTTTTTCCCTATCGTACTTCTGTGTATGTGGAATGTTTGAAAGATATATGATTTCCTATCACGAAGGTGTTGACTAGTCCATGTCTTAGGAAATTAGACAGAGCGGTTTCCTTTAAACTTTGTGAACTCTGTCTTTTATGTATGAGTTTAAAAATTGTTTATAAGAGTAATTCATATGCAAAATTCACTCTTTGAAGATGCAATATATTTCTGCTGAAATCTAAGGTAATAATTATGTCAAACGAAAAAGATAATGTATACTCCACTGTTGTTGTGAATTTCACATTATTTTCATAACTCCTTGATTTTTTTGTCTTTTACTGGTGTTCTTACTTTCATTCTGTGAGACATTAGGTGTAGAAGGATTCAATATCTATTTACCTAACAGAATTCTGAAAGACTAAACTTATGAGTTTATACACATATAATCTATAAAAGGGTACAATAGTACAACAATTTTTTGTATAAGGTAATTCCTATTTTATTCACTTAGAGCCTCTTTTAATCAATGTATTAGATGCCAACAGTACTAGATCTGTGCATCTATGTATATACATAAATATAAATTTTACTTCCATAAGAATTTGGTAATTATATACCGATGTTCCATGGGATCTATGTTTGGTTTCCTGGGATTTTAACTACAGAAAGGATTTGCCCCATTGACGTTAATCTCCTCCTTTCCTTATTCACTTATATAAATATAATTATAGGTGCTTCTGTCTAGCAATTTATTTACAGGAGGAACAATTCTAGAGTTGGGATGTCTATTACTAACTTCGCGACAACAGATAGATTATATCCACGAAAGTATTTCATCTTCCGCAACAAATATATATACTTCAGCAGTCAGATGTGAACATTCCAGCAGACATGTTACAACTATATATATATATATATATTTCCTTCACATATATTCCTCACAATGAACAGATATGATCATTCAAATAGTTTACATTATCGCAATTAGATATAATCACCCAACAGATACATTACATCAATCAGACATAATCCTTCAAACAGTTTACATATGGCAAGTAGATATAATCACCCAACAGATATATTACATCAATTAGACATATCCATTCAAAATAGAGAGGGGTAGATCACATATCTGAATCCAATCCATGGGAAGACAAAGGGAACAACCACGTTTCTCCCAACTATAGAATAGGGCAGCCAAAATCACTTGCCCTATTCACCCCCTAGCCTGACCATGAATCCATGAGGGCGAACTTGGAAAACTCCTCCTCAATAATGTCCTTCAACTTCAGCAGATTCCTATTGCCTCACACTTACTTAGTAGTGTTCATAATAGAAAGGAAATAAAATCAATAGTCTCTCTCCCCAGCATACTTGGCAGCGTCCTGCCTCCTCACATATGTTATTTATCAATTTGCCTAGGTCTTTTCCCTCCCTTGGGGATTTTCGCAGCTTTGTAAATCCCTGATTTCCAGGGGCTGCCAATGGACAAATTACCGATTTTCCACTTGTAACAATTAGCCCAGAGGTAGTTCCAACATGTGCCCCACTCATGGCGTCATGGTCAGCTAAATTTAACATGGTTGTTCCATTTTTCCTCCTGCAATCAATATAAAATATTATGTTTTCATACAAGTGTCATAGTCAAATAGTTAGTTGGGTCAAATCAGGTCTCTGCCCAACAGTCATAATAATTAATTACAATTATCAAATTCGAAATTCGGAATTGCCATAAATGGCAAAAATTTTCCAAATTTGAATTTACTAAAAACGGAATAAATTTCCAGCAAATTTAAATTTCAAAATAATTTATTTTTTTTGGGATGTCACAAATGAGAATTGAGACAAGTCATCACAAGTACCAGGAGATGGAATAGAGAGTTGTGAACAAGACAACTAAGTACTAAATCTAGGATTCAATGTGTTCACAATTATACAAAATTATAAATGTTGTTGATCTCTTATTCAAAAGAGTGGAGATTGAACAACTATTAGAAAAAACATACTCGATTCAATCCATCCAAATTCAAACTTGTCGAATCAAGTCCCCTACCGACTGGAGATTTGTTTAACATATCTCCAAACTGCAATTAATGGCAAGAAGAACTTGATTATTTCTATAGAGACAAGGATATCTAAATCTACAACTTGAAGTAAACTATCATAAAATGTGTCAAAATTTTCTTAAATAGAACACATACCAATCTGCGGTTCGGATCATCATTTTGAATGACCTTCTTCCAACCATCCCGACAAAATTTTTCATACTCGAAAACTTCTTCTGTTGACATTGCATCTAAGTCTGCATCTGTTTTATCAACAAATGTGGCCCGGGAATTGGCTTCTTCTCGCTAACGCTTCATGCCAACATCAACACCATAAAACATAGCTTCCAAATTTTCCCCGATTGTAGTCCTGGCCTCTTTGCCAACTTTTGATGTAGCCTGGAACTCTAAAAGTGATGCAAATGCCCCTATTGGTTTAGGTACTAAAGGTTGTGGAGGCCTCGGTAATGCCGCACTTCGATATGCCCCTTTGCGATCATATGTATGTCCTTTACCAGTCCCATAATGTTTGGATGGTAGACTAGTATAATCAGGGTACATGTGCAAGAAAAACCCCGCAAAAAAGTGTCTTGCAAAATAGTGTGGAACCTCATCGTTCCAGGACAATTTTCCATATGCCGCCAAAAATCTGTTATACAAATGTCCGATAAAGTCAGGGTGCTTAAAATATTGCACCTTCAACATTTTTCACTTTGGGCCCTCTTTGAAATTGAACATGGAGATGGCGTTTTCTTTTGAAACTCTGTTTTTTACTGTCTCCCATTTATCAGGACCCATCACCTCTGACTTTTGTCGCCTCATTAGATCGACAAAACTGTCAGCGGTTGGCCCCATCTTATGATATGCATCCATAAAGTTTTCCAGTGAATGTAAAACAATTTGCAAACTTTGTTTTCTCTCCTAAGAGAGTTCCAAGACCACCAAATCATTTTTCAACCTCTTTTTAACACCTGAGCATCGCTCAAGCATCATTGCTTCAGTATTCCCTTCCCAGGGAATTTCATCGCCAACATCTGAAGGATAGGTGGATGTTGGCGTGTAATCTTATGTTTCTTCATAACGCAGCCTCCTAAATCCACCTTCACCCTCTACACCGGCATTTGAATCTTCATGACAACCACTCTCATTGTCGCCCCTTGCTCTAAATTGATTGCCTACACACATATTTGAAAGTAACTTCAAGATTTAACCTCACATAAATTTAAATACAACAAAATTCAACAAAAATAAACAAAATTTAAGAAACTTACCAGAAATATTCTCTTGTCCAGAGCTATTCCCTACATTCTTAGGTGTAGGAGTATTGATGCACAACCTATCTAAGAAGGTTGAATCCATAACACTGGTTTGAGTAGGTTCTGTAGTTGATCTATTTACAGACTCGTTTGAAAATCTCCTCTGACGAGATTGTTGGTGCTCACTCGGAGTCTCAGTCGAAGAAGGAGTTAGTGTTCTTCCTTCTTGAGAATGCCTATAGCGTTTGCAAGGAATGTTTGGATAATCTTGTTTCAACATCACTCCTCAATATCTATCCACAATGCAAAGTTTATCAATAAAAATCTAGAGATGTACACAAGTTCAAGAAATTAAAAATGCAGAGATAAATCATAGTTTTAAACAATCAAGCTACAGAGGTACTCGCTCATTAGAAGGTGCAAAGACTAGTCATACAACCATGAATCAATCAAATCAAAGATAAGTAAGGGGTCCATAGACATCATTGTAGATTCTTATCCTTCATTGATCATCCATGCACAGAAAAGAGAGGCATTTGAATCTATAGGTCTTTAAACACCGAAGTGACGACTGTCGATTCGGCTCCTGGTCGACTACTTAGGCACAAACTAATGACTAAAGGGATAAGTAACAGAAGATAAAACCACAAAATTTTCACAATAATCAATAAAACCCACACATAGAAGTCATTGAAATCAAAAGTTGGGTTCGCAAAGGGACTATCATTCCATCAGAGGTTTATCATTCAAAATGCACATCAAAGAAGAAGATGCAAAGACTAAACATTCAGCCATGAATCAATCAACTAAAAGATAAGTAAGGGGTCCATAGACAACATGGCAGATTCTTATCCTTCACTCATCATCTATGCACAAAAAAGTAGGGCATTTGAATCTATAGGTCTTTAAACACCAAAGTGATGATCGTCGATTCAGCTCCTGGCCGACTGCTCAGGAAAGGACTGATGACTAAAGGGATAAGGGACAGAATATAAAACGACAATATTTTCATAATGATCAATAAAACCACACAAAGAAGTCATTGAAAACAAAAATTTGGGTTCGCCAAGGGAAATCAATTCAGAAAAACAACAAGCAAGTGGATTCATTAAAAGTTCCCTATGGTTGGATCCGCTAAAAAAATGTATTAGAACATTTTTTTAAGATTCCTTAAAAGTTCCCTATGGTTGGATCCACAAAGACTGCATATAATGTAATGCATTAGAATCCCCAAAACAAAGAGTTTAATCATCATAACCTCACACACCCATGTTTTAATCACAACGAGGTGAAGGTCTTGCATGGACATGGATTATATGCCATTGCTTTAAAATTCCCATTAGCATTGTTTAAATGTCATTGAGTTTTTATACTAATTTCTTTTACTGTCATGTTAAATGGGATGTGATTGAGGGATGTTTGTACTCCTAATATAAATTAAGATGAGATGGAGATGTAATTTTTTGTGATAATGTTATTTTATATAACATATGAACTGTGCAAATGCTATATTATATATTTGGATCACTGGAGAGATTTAAGGACAAATTGTTGGATAGTTGTGGATATAGTTGAACTAAATACATAACCATGAATATTGTATGGTCACGTAAAGTTACATAAAGGGACCTAATTTTACTATAAACTAAGGGATTTCCACTAAGGGATACATAAAGGGACCTGGTTTTATATAAACTAAGGGATTTCCACAAAGAGATACATAAAGGGACCTAATTTTACTACAAACTAAGGGATTTACACCTAATTGTTACATAAATGAACCATAATTCCACTAAGGGATTTCTTAACTATAAACTCCCTAACTCCCTTGCTTGATATAGTTTTGAGTTTATTTTTCGTTGATTATTGTACCAAACATCATATCCCTCCATGTCCAAAACCTATTTTTACATAAACAAAACGAATTGTGGTGCACATAAGAAATCTTGCTTTACTAAGTGGTGCACTCTTATTTGGTCACAGATTGGATAATGTTATATTATAAAACATATGAACTGTGCAAATGTTATATTATATAGTTGGGTCACTTGAGAGATTTAGTGACAAATTGTTGGATAGTTGTGGATATGGTTGAACTAAATACATAACTGTGAAATACTTTATGGTCACCTAAAGTTACATAAAGGGACCTAATTGTGTACTATAAACTAACGGATTTCTACATTGAGTGGATAACTACCCAAAAATAACTCAATAGCATGTGCATATTAAAAGTACCCTATGGTTGGATCTACCATTCATAACCTTACGCACCCACTAATAATGTAACATCCCGCTCTGGCGCACTAAGAAAACTTATTCTTTGAGGACACTTGCTCGCAAGTGATCTGGACTTTTATGATGTTAAAACATTTATCCTTGATTATGATGCGTTATGATAGATGGCATGATGTTTTACTGCTTTCACATAAATAGGTGCTATTGACTCAATTTTATTGAGTGTGCAGGGTTTTGGACCTTGAGGATGCAGAGGCATCAGTGGAACCCCTTGGACTCCGGATTGAGTCAGGGAGTGTGCTATTTGGGTTGATTTATTTATTGTGATATTTCATTGATTTGATGATATGATGTTGACATGTTCTGACACGATTGTTGATGATGCAAGCTGACGATAGCTTTCCGACCAGACTCACATATGGAGTAAAGGGGCCACACATGATTTCCAGAGAGGTTGAGGGAGAGGTGTGGACAGCATCCCTGCCACAGCCTACTAGCACTCCCGTCGTGGCTCG
>ML805827.1:173490-190142 GCA_009831015.1 Picea engelmannii | reverse complement strand
CTTCTCATGAAAAGAAAACATGTCAAAAGTGCAGATTGGTCCTAGGTGGGGTAGATATGAAATTGTCCTCTCTGACACTTGAGATAGAACCAATTAACATATCCAATTAAAAGTCACAACTTATTACTTGACTCACCCTTTGAATTGTATTTTGAGAAGTCATTTATTTTGTAAAACAGTTTTCATTATCAATTACTAATCTGTATTGAAATATATCTTTGTAAATTTTGATATACAAGTATATTTTCTCCACAAGTGCATGATGGAAACATAAATATGTGGAGATCAATCATGATATTAAAGGAATTTGAGTACACAAATTAAACATTTCCTTGGAATCATACGGAATCGTGTAAAAAGTCAAACAATCAATTAGGTCAAAGTGCGACTAAGTACTAAGTTTTGTTGGGAAGTTCCACTAGGAGAGAACCGACCTAATATGGAAGTGATAGATTTACTGAACTATGCATAATTGACTTGAAGATCAAATTGATGGAAAATTAATGGAAATAATGGATGCATGTTTCTAGAACATGTCAACAAAAACCTAAAAGGTTCTAAGAATGTTTATTGGTCAATTGGTCAATTCTTCATGTAGTATGGTCTATGAGTAGCTGAATGATTGAGGACTAATTTGATCGAGTTGTTGGTAGAATAGCACTCAAAGTTACCATGGAATATATCAATCCTAATGGTTTCTTTGAGGGTGCATATATTAACCTCAATGAATTGACAAAATTCACAAGGGATTACAAGATCAAAAGAAACATGTGTATGGTGCATCGACACTAACTATTGAACCAATTCATTGTCATTAGGAAATGGGGATCAAATGACATGTAGAAGTTGAATTGATTGTTCAAGTGGCATGTAAATAAGAGGAACAATTGTAACTATCTCTTAGAGAGGGGCCATAAGAATATGAATTGCTAGAGATTGAGAGAGGGAGGTAGAAGTTTGAAGATTACAATTGAAGGGCTCCACACTCTGTACAATCCCATCATTTAGCGGTTCTAGATATTACAGCTAACCATTCTTAAGGTGTTAGTAAAATGTGTTATGAAGCTACTTAGTCTAAATATTATTATTTTTTAACGGTTTCTGGCTACTTTCTCTGATCAATTTTGTTTAGAAATTGGCAGATGGAATTATAGATGTAAGGTGTTAGACATTGCATAGTTTTGATGGATTATAAATTTATTTATACTTTTAAAACTGCAATTTAAATAATGGTAAATTGTAATTTTACTCATAATTAAATTACAAAAATTTTATTTGAAAACATTATTGAACGTTTTCTGGTTTCTTTTTCTGATCAGTTTTGTTTAGAAATTCACAAATGAAATCACAGATGTAAGGTATTCAAATTGCAGTCATGTAAAGTGTTGAGATAACATAGTTTTGATAAATTATAAATCTTTATAATTTAAATAATGAAAAATTATAATTTCACTCATAATTAAATGACAAATTTAGATTTGAAAACCTTAAATCCCCACTTCAATAATCAGAAAGCATGAAGCTACACCATTTTGACTACTTGGTCGGTCGGTTGGAGGCCACATCTATTGTGGGGTAATATGGAATTAAAATTATTCAATACACATACCGATGTCTATGGTTTAGATGTTGTACATGGGATTTTAATTATGAGTTATGAAATCTGGTTGCTGTTACACCATGTGGCTTTTAATTAACTGCTTTTGAAAAATGACAATAAAAATCCATAATATAACACATAGTGTGTGTTATATTATATAACACACAGTGTGTGTTATATTATGTAACACATAGTGTAATATATAACAAATTAAATTTCTAAAAAAATTAAAAAGAAAACTAAAACTAAAATCAAAATTAAAAATTAAAATTAAAATACAACTAAAACTAAAACTAAACATAAAATTAAAAATTAAAATTAAAATCTATAACTATAACTATAACTATAACTAAAATACAAATTAAAATTAAAAATTAAAAACTAAAACTAAAGCTTGGAAAAATACCTCAAACTCGTTGAGTGCTCGCCAACACGGCCGTTGTGCCACACCTATGATCGCTCACCAACAGACCTCTCGCCGACATACCTCTCGCCGACATACCTCTCACCAATAGACCGCTCACCAACATACCTCACAACAGACCGCACGCCAACAGACCTCACAAACGGCCAAACGCTTAGGCTCACAAATGACCAAATTCTCAAACTCACAACGACCAAACGCTCAGACTCACAGTCGCACACAGATGCCAAAAAGGTTGGAAAACATTCCAAAATCGACAAGTGGTTGATATATAAACCTTCTTTCGACCGAACAATCTTTCAACCGAAAGATTGTTTAGCCGAAATATGTTTTGGCCGAAAATATGTTTCGGCCGGAATATCTTTCGGTCGAAAAAAAAAAATTCAGATGGAAAAAATCTGTCTGACTAAATTTTTACACGCAAATTGAGGGTGTCGTCACTGTACCGTTCGATTTGATGTTCCACTTTTTGGCCAAAAACTAGTTTAGCTTAAATAAATATCTTTCGTCCGAAAACATGTTTTTCATAATTTTGGAGATCCGATTGTCACGAAAGTGTTACCCACCTTCATGATTTCACCCATAGAGTTGATAGAATTTGCAAGACTGATTAATAAGGAAATGAAATGGTGGTCTTTTTTTTTATCCACTTTCAATGCCCTTGAAATATACACATAAAAAAATGAACAAAGTTGATAGAATTTGCAAGAGTGCCTAACAAAGCAACATAATGATCTTCTTCTTTTTATTCACTCTCAATAACCTATAGAGATGAAGAGAAAATGATGTTAGAAATATGTACACTTAAAAGGGATACTAGGGTTACATATTTCATGCCAAATAATAGTGTAAGGTTCAATTGCTACCTCTCTTGAAGTCATTTGTTGTGTAGTTGGCCTCCATAGATAAGTGAGAACTTTTAATTTGTATTGTTGTTTGTTATTAGTCATCAAATTTAACAAATTTCAATTTAATGTGGATATGGCTTAAATTTGCATACACTATTTTATATTACAAAATGCCAATCTCATTTAGTTGTATTCTCACATCATTTCTTGTACTTTCTATACAAAAATGTAGCAAATCACACTCAATGCTCTTATGCATGCACTCATAGTGTTGTGGACATCATATGTTCCCCAATTCACTTAAATTTGAGGTCACTTAGATTTGTTTCCTCCATGTCAACCATCTACAAAATGATCAAATTATTACTACAAGAGTTTAATGGTATTTACAACAATGTTACTAACTAGTGTACAAACCTAAAAGGCTTTCTACATAGAATACTTTACTTTAGAGTGAGAATATATTAATGGTGAATTCAAATCTCTTATAAATATCTTCAACATAAGCATATTGTTTTAATTAACATAAGCATAATACTATACAAAAAATATAGAGTTGTAAATTCATTATTATGTGTATACACAACTCTATGATTTCCACTTCATTGATGCCTCATGCAAGGTTTTTTTTTTTTTTGCAACCCCTCACATGGTATACTAGGTAAGACAAGGGTTTCAAACTAGTGACTTCACATAATAGAGTGCTTTAACAATATACTCCATCACAAACTATACTTCTATGGTTTACAATGTTATCCATCGAGATTTCAGAAGTGCTACATTTGAATTTTTAAAATTGATATTTTAAATCTAAATCTAGATTCATAATTAAAATGAAAAAAAAAAAAAGTTAATCAAAACAATAAATATTAATGTAAAAGTAGATAAAAAGAGAATAAATACATGTTAACTTAGAAAAATAAATAAAAAAAATACTATTAACAAAAACAATGATTAAAAAGATAAAGAAAAAAAATCTAAAAAATTAACATCATTATAAACACTAAAAATATATATAAAATATACGTATAAATTAAAAATTAATAACAATATAATATATTACACATTATAATGTCAATGACCCTTACAAGCTCCAAAGGATCACATCATATAAACTTAAAATAAAACATATACTTAAATATATGTAACACAAACACATACTTAAATATATGTGACACAAAATCAATGATTAAAGCTTGTTTTTAAGAAATAACACTAAGGTATACCATTTCAAATTCCTTATGTCCAATGAGCCACACTAGGCCATTGGTTCATGGAAAACATTTTTAGTTCAATATTACTTTAAAAAAAAAAAATTTGAACTCCATTCACTCCAAAAGCATAGAAACCCCTCCCTCCTTTCTAAAGGTTGAAGAAATATTATTGCTCTAATGTTTCCACGGTCGTGGTTAGAAAATTTAAATTTGAACTTATAGAGCTCCAAGTACTTCCGTTATATATCTTTTATTAATGTTTAAAATCCCCTTGTTTTCCATATACTTATTGGCATTACCTTCATCCATTCTTCTATGGTTGTTGATTTACATGTAGAGGCATATCCATTACATTGTCCACCCTTAAATCTCAAATGCGATTACACCAGAGAAAAGGGTAGATCACCAAATTGAGTCAATAGAACTTGATTAATTTCAAAATTCATAAACATGACTTCCCTTTATAATGCAATTTAAACATGATTAAAATTAAACTAGCATAGCAGCAAAGTGGTTGGTGAATGTCGAAAGGCAATGTGAAAGCTTCTTCCCGGACAGCTGAAACGCACATAGAGCTGAGGAAATCTAAAAGTTAATTTTAAATGTGGTAATTCTAAAGGTTAATCAGTTAAACGTGGCAATCATATGGTGGTACAGTAATTTCTTAATATGATTAGGTAAATGTTAAAAAGTAAACAGGTTAAGTGATGCATTCGAAAATACAAGGAAGTTATGAAGAGTAAATCACATTCATTGATTTGGAAGGACGACTAAGAATATGTATCCTTCATATTATTCATAAATAAAATAATGAAAAATAAAACTAGTTATTCATTTACTTTTATTTTCTTTTAAATTATCTAATTTATTTACTTTTCTCTTCTTTTTTTTTTAAATTAAAATAATTTTATGTTTTTTCACAATTATGCAACGAAAAATAAAATTGACTATTCATTTAATTTTATTTTTATTCATTTAATTTTGTTTTTCTTCATTTCATTGTATTAGATTATTTAATATATGTTTTAAATTCTTTTATTTTCTTTTAAATTATCTAATTTATTTACTTTTCTCTTTTTTTTAAATTAAAATAATTTTATGTTTTTTCACAATTATACAACGAAAAATAAAATTGACTATTCATTTAATTTTATTTTTATTCATTTAATTTTGTTTTTCTTCATTTCATTGTATTAGATTATTTAATATATGTTTTAAATTAAATTCATTTTGTGTTTTGTCATATTTATTTACTTATTTTTCTTTTTGTCTCGGCATTCTTTATATTCTTTCAAATTTATTTGTATAGCATTTTTCCTTTATATTGTGTTTTGAGTTTTTGTTTGGATTTTTAATATTCTTTCAATTTTTTTTTTCATTATGAGTATTTATTGATAGAGTAAATTTAATCATAGTATTTAGTTCATTATACATGCAAACTTTATAATATAAATTAAAATTTAATAATTTAAAAAAATTGGAACTTCATTAATATTAATATTTTTTTTAGTATTTAATATGATAGATATAAAAAAAAATTGGTAGATTTAATCATATTGTTATCCGTGAAAATTTTGTAACTAAAATTAAGACTAATTTTTAAAAATGTGATTTCATTAATACTAATAATTTTTTTTAGTAAGTTGGAATTGTATAGTTTATTTACATTTCCATGGTTAATGTTTGTGTAATTCCATTCTTTTCCATTCTTGAAATAAGATTGCTTTACCAAACATTGTGAAGCTCACTATGTATAGAGTAATCCCCCAAGAAATAGGGAGTAGCATGTCGGGGAGGAGAAAACTCCCCATCCCAACTAATTGAGCTACAACCACTTACAAAAATATGTTATATTATATCTTGAATAAAAGTATTAGCCGTATAAACTTAAACTTAATTCCTAGTATAAAAGTAATATGTAGGGAGAAGTCAAACAAAGGATTTTTTTTCTACAATTTCAAAAGCCCACAAATAATATGGAGACATTTTTCCTTTTTAATTCTTTGAAAAAAAATACACATTAATCTCAAAATGTAATCAAGAGAAATACATAAATATATCACCCAAAACCTACACATATGTTTTGACCAAAAGAAAAAACAATTGTAAACACGTAAGAAGAAAGAATAAAAAAAAAACCATGTAAGGAGAAAGAATTCAAAAAAACCAACTAAACAAGTGCCACTGTAGTGGCAATGTCCCTGTCGAAAAGGATTTTGCCGTGTTTTGTTGTGCTGATCAAATTGGATGTTTAATTACAAATACATTAATAATAGCATACTTACGATGTAAGTCAAAAATGACCACCTCAACCAATTTTGATGATGATCTGCTCATCATACTTTAGAAGTTGTGCCAGGGTGAACTGTCATGTGTTTTTCCCAAAATGACAGCAACAAGAAGATGTAAGTGAGAATCACGAATTCCATCTATCCCTCCCTTTTCTTCAGTGGTATACAAGCGCCCCTTCCGTGGAATTTTTGCAAATGTCAAAAGGATATGTTAGATCCTTCTTCAATAGAGGCACCTTGGGAAACCAGGGGGATATTCGGAAGGGGGAAGGCATGTTTGGAGTTCCTACTCAATACTGAGACATGACCTACAACTCCTATCGATTATTCAAAATTTCAGGAAAGGAAAAGATAAAGCTTTCTATCTCATGGAGACAGTCGATCTGTGTTATGGACCTAACCCCCTAACCTCTCATGTAGGTAGAATAATATATTTTCCATGTAATAAAGGCCATCATTAGTTAATAAGGCCTAATTAATAAATGTGAACAAGTCAATGAAAGAAGACCTAATAGAAGTTTTCTCTTCTAGAAAGATCTTCCTCTAGAATGTTCTTTAAAAGATAGAATTAGTATAAATACGAGTAGGAGGTATGAGACGTTCTTCTCTTGATAATTATTGTAATAGAGCATAGCTCTACTGGAGCTTTACCCCTTGAAGAGGCAAGTGAGCATTGTTTCCTATCAATAATGGTATTATTTTGGTGTTGTGGTTCCTTATAATTTGTCATTATGTTGTTATTATCTATAGTATTTATGTTTTCTTGCTATTATAATAGATATGGTACTTAACAAGTGGTATCAAATCACTTTCCTTGGCTAGAATTGTGGGTTTATTTTTTTCAAGGTAGAGAAGTGTTCTGACGTCTTAAAACTACAGTGATCTATTGTTCAACACATAAATTTGCGGCCAAAGAAGCATACACGTAGGAACTAAAAGAGGTATTTAATCTCACATTGTTGGAAACCCTTGTAACCCATATTGACACCCCTTCGAGTGGTAGTGAATCAGGCATCACTTGTATACGGACTCGCTTGGGTATCCTAAAACCCTCTATAGATGAACTGATCGGTCGCTTGATAGCTATAATGTAACCAATAACAACACTCAGGAAGTTACTCTCCAGTACTCAGGTAATCAGGTAGTACGACTAAGGGTACGGTCTAACCTCCTTAGTTGGTTCCCTGAGATATTGGGACGAGTAATATTGTTCGACCCTGCATGTATATCAAAGAGATATAACACAGGGAAAACCCTTGTTTATAGGAACCCTAAAACCCTAACCCTTGGGATGGAAACATAACATAAAAGGAACAAACAAGATATATTGTAGTGTAACCTGGCCTCCTACATTATGGTTCTGAAATTACTACACATTTTTCTTGCTAAGAATTTGGTTATTTTGACACTGCAGTATTATTCAAATCGGAGTATAACTTTGCATGAGTTTAAAAAAAAATATGGTTCCTGTCTACCCCATTATTTGATACCTATCCATTGAATTCCTCTCTTCATCGTTATCACATAATACATATGTATATATACTTATATCCTTGAAAGCATGACAATACTTCCTAAGTAAGAGGGTAGTAAATCAAGGAGTATGTTTTCCTGGACTGACTAATACCATGGTCGCATGGACAGCCCTATGATGAAGGGTCTAAGTATTTTGTTAAAATGATAACTTAGGGAAGTAGGAAATTCTAAGATGAAATGTTAAGAGAGAAAAGATAAACAAGTGACCCTTTTGCTAGCTACTATCTTGTAATGAGGACACTATAATTATGATTTTATTGATGATATTGGTTATGTAAGTGACTGTAAAGTCTCATCAAAACTAGATAATTTTAAATCAATATGAATGAATGAGTTTAAAAAAGGTGCAGTGATGCACCTGCATATATGTAAATATACATATACATGCTTAAAAGTATGAAATGAATGTTTGAATAAGTGAAACATGAGGCAGGATTTGAACTTGACAATATTTAAATAATTCCATGGATGCATCACTGCCCTATGTTGGAAGGGTTTGATTTGTATCGATCAAATAATAGCTTGAGGGGAATGTGTTCCATTCCTCATAAAAAGTTTGCATAAATTGATGAGAGATCGAAGGAACAGGGAGGCTCTATTGACATTATAAAAGGCAACATGGGTATGCTTTTAAACACTTCATATGAATGGTCATGAAAAATCATGAACAAATTAATTTCCAATAGATAAGGAAATAAAACAATAGAGTGTTCCTGTGGTGCACACCAACGTGCATGTTAAGGCATGTGATTAAAGTACAATGAATGCAAATTGATGGAATAAATGTGCATGTGTGAGTTCACAATATACATGCATAATAAAAATGCATAATGATAATTCCTCATGGAATATTAGGTAATAATATGAGATGAAAAATATGAGGGTAACTCAATAATTGAGGTCATGTCAGACCGTTTGGATATAAAACAAGAGAGTTGCATGTTGAAGAAGTTTTTGTGGAGGAATTGTGTAAAGAGATATTCTAGGAGAACAGAGTTATAACCTTAATGACTGCTGAGAATTGAACAACATGTTGAAAAACCTATTTATATAAGAATCCTAGATTACATTTTAAATTATATAGCATGCAAAGGAGACATGCAAACTAATGGTGACCAATCTGATTTTCGGTTGGGAAAAGTGCAAAAGGAACTGGTTCATAATTAAATTATGAGTGAGCCTTGATATTGTGACAATATTTATTTAACTGAGAAAGTCAAGATGAAACTTGATTGAAACTGTCAAAGGAATCGAGCAGGAAAATCTCAAAAGGGATAGATGGTAGAAGCAAAGAAGGAGAAAGGGATTAATACGCCTCTCACTATGAAACTATGAATAATAAGATAGAGTTGTATGCTTAAAAGGACAACTGTGAAAATAAGTACAACTAGTAAATAAAAGATACAATATTGAATGTGTTTAAATGAATGAGTTTGGTTAAGTTATAGTGTGTGAAGGAAATGAGGCCTTGAAATTAATTCGGCTAGGCTAAAAGTTTCCTGATGGGAGAACCCTTAACTCATTTATTGTTGTCTATTACACCTCTCTGGGATAATAAATTGATATGTTGATGAAGGTAGATATTTTGGCATGAGACTGTTGAGAGATGCAACTGAAATTTGATTGTGGTTGCACTCATGAAAACATTAAGGACAATGTGATGTAGTGCATATAGATATAATAAGGCATTTATGAAAATGTTTTACTGAAATAAATGTTATGGTGCATGCATTTGATTTTACATGACAGGTGATGTGAAATGTGAATGTGGTGATGTATGTCATGTGTAGAAAATATTGGAATGGTTAGGGAAGGACAATTTCCAATAGTAAACAACCTCACAGAGAGGTGAATGTAAGAAGGTTGTTGATAAAAGAAAACCGTGAAACAGATTTTAGAAGTCCCCAGGGAGCACCATTGAAGATGTAATATCAAAGAAGGTGTTGAAAACCAGAACATGTATAAATATTTCATGTCCATGCGGCATGAGAGGTAAAAGGGGTTTGGGTAATAACCCCTTCTAAAATAGTCTATGTTTTGATGGCATGCATGTGATATGAATGGTTGTTTTATGTCATTGATGCCCAAGTAGGGTATGATTCAGGGAGAAGAACTTGCATAATGGATGTGTAAACCTATGACAACCGAGAATGATATAATCCCTGGAAAAATGCCTGAACAAATATATGTCATGAATACATTGCCCAATCAAGGAGTGATTGGGAACAAAAGTGTTCAAAGATACCAAGATGATGTAATGCATTAAGAAATGCATGTTTAAATGAGAGGGTAAGTAATGGACTACCCATTATGGAAGGAGGACCTTCCAATACTCTATCGAAGTTGTAGAATGGTAAAGCGTGAAATTGGGTGGCCATGGATGTTGGCACCCTAGTTACCAATGAAGAAAGAATGCTTGAATGCATTCATGTGAAACTTTTAGTTTCATGTATGTTGATTTGAGGTCATGACCAACTAAAGTAGGAAAACACAGTCTTGTTGTAATAATAAATGTGTATAAATAAACCATGTGGTAAAAGGTTGGTTGAGTTTCAACCCACCAAGGCAAAGTGCCTAATATGAAAAGTAATAATCAGAAAACCAATATAAGGGTGCATTGTGTGTGAATGTGGCCATGGATGTTGGCACATTGATTAGATTCATTTTGATGTTTGATTGCATTTTGAAAAGAATGGTATTTCCTTTTTTAATAAATGAACTTGATTGTTAGTATGAACAACTTTGAAATTGTTTGTGAACCACTACAAGTCTAAAATGAAAATATAATGATCATGAGAACTAACAATTTGTTGGTTGATTGAAGAGGAAATTGGAGGAAGAAGGGTATTGGATGTGGCATTGTTGTAAGTCGACAAAGAAGACCAATGTCTGCTAATTATAAAATACACAAACTATTATGAGAAAGAGATCTCATACTTGTGAGTCTAGTTTTGTGCTGAATAGATCTGAAAATGAAAATGTGGAATTAGAAATATGTGGATAACAAAATTGAAAATTTTGATAAATTGATTATAGTATCTCACGGATTAATGTATACATGTGATACACGTGAGATAAAATATCTATATGAAGGGATAGAAGATGACTGTCAAGCTGGAAATCATGGTAACATGTTATTGTTGTGACATGAGAACTCTGCGATAAGCCATGATCCCCATAGAATGATGTATTGTTATGACACATGCTGAAGGGATGATTTCAACAGATGAAGTGTGATGGACGACTTAGCTGTAAGACTCAGGGAGGTATTAAAAATTATTCTTGTGCAAGAAATCCCTAGAAAAGAAAGATGGGTCACCTGAGGGACTGTATAACAAAGAAGGAGATGCTTGAGCCTAAACATGGAGGGTGAGTGACCCAAAGGAAGAGGAGACTCCAATATTTTTTGTACTATGTTGATTTCTATCATGAACACAATGGGTATGTCAAGAAAAGCAGTGAGCCAAGTTAATGAGACAACCATATGGATATAGATCCATAAACTGAACATATAAGAATTGTGCCAAAATATGAATATTTCCAATTGAATTTAAACAACAATAAAATGTTTTGCATGAAATGAATTATACTAATATGCTTGTTGTTGAAAATTGTTGTAGGAATGTGTTAAATGCTAAGAGTCTGGGAAAGGACTAGACCAAGAAGAGGAAAATGATGTTGAAGCAGCTGAAAGATGAAGTCATGGTAGGTGTTGTTGAAAAGAAAATCGAGGACAATGTTCCTTTAAGGGAGAGGGGATTGTAACACCCTTGTTTCCTCAGACTATAATTAACAATAATTTATGATTTCCATGAAATGGATTGGAAATATTGTAAATGTATTATTGTTTAATTTTAAACTCTGACAGTTGATTGATGGGTGAAGCCTTAAATTACTAGCCATGATATCACTAGAGGAATGAAGGGAGGTTCTATTAAGTTAAAGGACCCCAAGCCACCTTGCAGAAATATTAATTAGAAACATTCAGATTATTTTCTCTTAGCCCAGATAACAAGACAATTCAGTTAATGAGAAGGGGTTGGTAGTTGATCAACCAACGACCCCAATGCATGGAACTATGGAGGTTTTTCAAAAGGGACAGTAAGAGTTCAACTAGAGGAGAGTAGGAAAGAACACAACATATCTCTAGGATTGACCCACGAGTTTCCTTATGACATAAGAAATACAAGCACAGGTCAAGAGCTTGCCTAAGTCATTCATGCAAGAAAAATCACAGAGAGAGNGGGGGGGGGGGGGAATTCGGGCCTATAAAGGAGAGCGACTAATAAGAATTCACAGGTGCGTGCAATAGAGAGATCATAGAACCCGTAGAAGAGTTATGAGCTGGAGCATGGAAGATGTGAAACCCGACCTGAGCTAAGAGGGTCACAATCTTGATGCTAGGAAGGCATATGATAAACCTTGAAGAGGCCTGGGCTAGGTGGGTGTATGGAAAATATCTACCAAGAGTAGAGTGAAGGAGAGTAACCTTCAAATATTGTTGAGAACCTGAGAGATATTCCCTAGGGATATCATCACTTGGCATGGTGATGGATATCATGATAAAAGTGATTGCATCTGAGCCTATGATTGGGTGAAAAGGAAAACACCCATAGTCAGTTCGTCAGCTATCAACTGTAATAGATAAGTATTCCATAGACTATGTGTAATTGAATTGAAATGCATGATTGAATGCTTGTACTTGTGATATGCATATGCATACCTGATTTAGAGTGACGTTTCTTATTGTATTTGCAAACTCCTGTGTTTACATGACGGTAGGTTGGCAAAAACGGTGCATTGTTGCACAACCTAATACAAGTGTTTTGTAATGTTCCATGATAACAATAATGAACTTCACTTTATGATTCTTGTGTGTTATATATATACATATATAAATCCATTATTTTGATGGTTAACCCGTCAATGGGAACTAGGATTATAAGTTAATAGTTGAATGTAAGGTAATGAGCCCAAGAAGGTAATATAACTCACCTTCACAGTGAAATGGTAATTGTTGGTCATGCTATGTATGAGAGGCCATAGAAGGCCGTAAACTATATGTTCTTCCTCTTTGATAAATTGGTGGGGTCACAAGACCTAGATCCCTCATTTGAGTGATAGATGATAGGCATGTCCTTGTTGTGGATAAATGAATGAGCCCAAAGAAAAATCCTTGAATTTTTTAAATCCTTAATCGAAAGAAAAAACATGTTTTGATCTCAAAGGAATCACAACCGTTGGATCAGAAAAGTGAATATATCCAAATCCTCCATTGGGGAAAGTTACCCTTCCTATAGAGAATGTACCCAAGTTAATATAGATTATTAATTGTGGATTAACATCTATCATAGATCATTATGGTCTCGTTTAAGAGATATTTGAAGGAGAGGTAACGTCAACATGATGTACCATGCCAACCTAGAATGCCAACGTGTCCATAAGTTGATAGGTGTCATCCGTTGAATGGAAACCGATAATTTTCTAGTGGGCCATAATACAGGTCCCTTGGGTGAACTATGTCTTAGACCTTCCTTTTAGCCTTGGATGTCGGACCAAAAGTTTGAAAGATCTCGACCGTTCATCAAAGTATATCTCGGATGTGATCTCGGTCATTGATCAACATGGAAGCCCTTAGACACTAACAAGAGGAGAGATGACATCATGCTAAAATTATGTTTATGTCACGAGCCTACGTGTACGAGGAAGCCACATGGAGGACTGTAATTGGTCGAAGTAATAGGGAGTGTATCCTTGTTGAGTTGAAGGGTTAGAAAGGTGAGATGAATGGGTCTGCGACTTCACCAACCCACGAACCCAACAACCTCACAAAATAATCAAATTGTTGAGACTCTTTGAATGGACTTATGAAGGGAAGGATTATGCATTCATGAGTATGTGATCCCGCATAGATGGAAAATGGATAAGTGTTGAGACCATTCAAATGGACTTGTGAAGAGGAGGTACATAATTTTACATCCACGAGTACACGTAGATGGAAAGGTGGCTAAGTGTTGAGACTCTTCGGGTGAGCTTATGAAGGGGAGGATTATGCATTCGTGAGTCCTTGATTTCACAAGCCCCTGTAGAAGGAAAATGGATAAGTGTTGAGACCTTTCAGACGGACTTATGAAGAGGAGGTACAAAATTATACATCCACAAGTCCGCGTAGATGGAAAAGTGGCTAAGTATTGAGTCTCTTCGGATGGAATTATGAAGGGGAGGATTATGCATTCGTGAGTCCGCGAAGATGAAAATGGATAAGTGTTGAGACTTCTCGAATGGACCTATGAAAGGATTCTTACAGAAATATGCATCCACAATTTCTCAAGTCTACGAAGATGAAAAATGGCTAAGTGTCGAGACTTCTTAGACCGACCTATGAAAGGATACTTATAGAATTATGCATCAACGATTCCATGAGTCCGTGAATATTAAAAATGGCTAAGTGTTGAGACTTCTCGAACGAACCTATGAAAGGATGCTTATAGATTTATGCATCCACAAGTCCGTGAAGATGAAACATGGCTAATTAACAAGAATTCTCGGGTGGAAAGGTGAAAGGAAGCTACAAAATTATGAGTCTACGAGTCCGTTAGTTCACCACCCGTGTGAGTGCATCGGAAGAAGGTCTGAATGACGGTGGTTATAGGCATATGTGGAATGAAGTTCCACCATGGCAGGCTAGGCTAGTGCTACGTCAGGAACATGGTGTCGCCACGTCAAGACCAAGTTGTCGCCATGTCAGTTGGAATGGTCAATGACACATCACGTGGAAGTAAGAGAGATGTTTCCTATGTAAACCCAAGAACTTTAGAAGGTCATACCTTTTGTTCCATAGCTCAATCCTGAGAGAATTTACCATCATTGGAAAGCTCTTGACGAGCAAAAGAGGATGGAGCTGTGATAGAGAAGATTTAAGTTTGATAGAAGAAGTGAAAATTTAGTCTCTCGTCCCTTAAACATGTACTTAGGGGTCGAGTCTCTTACGGATATCCCCCCCCCAATAAGGTGCAAGGAGAGAATATTTTTGAAGGGATCCAAGTTTGTGATTTTGGATTCTTCAATAACGCTTACATCACTATATCTATTGTTTTTTGGTTGAACACCAACCATTTTTTCTTGATTAATGTGGTTTTCTTGATTGACCACTAACCATTTTAATTTCATTGATATACTCCCCCCTTTAGGTGCAAGAGATTATCTTGTTGTTTTATCATTGTACTCCCCCCTTGAGGCATAGAGAGTAGAATCTTTGATGCATGTTTCAATTTAAAAGACATGTATAAGAGGGGCTCAATCATGCCCAAAATATTCATCTAAAACGAGCTTTGATACCATGTTAAAAAGTAGAGTTAGCATAAAAGAAAAGAACTTAATGGAAAAGGATTTAATCCATTATCAACACATGTATTCATCTCATGATATCCATTATCAACATATTTGAATATTCTCATGGTGTCTTCACTCTGTGAACCTATGACATAGCACCTGTGTTTGTGGGATATCAAAAAATACCCGTAGTTTCATTAGATATTGATAAATACCTCCCGAATTCATTTTGTTGAATCCCCCTCCCAATACATCTTTCCAATAAAAAAACCATGTTTTTACTAGATACCCTTTTATACTCCCCAATACCTATAAACCCCCTCATACCCCATATCCCCTCGCCCCACCCTGAATACTTACAATGTATTGAATTTGTTTTTCACAATTTAAAACCCCCTTTATGAATGAATCTGATAAGATATTAATCAAGAAGATGAAGCCCCTATGATCTCCTACATGGTTATGTGAATTCTCTGACATTTGTAATGCCCCCACGGATAAAGAAAAAAAGGATTTTGCTATATTTCTTATGATACTTGAAGCCCTTTGAAGCATTACAACTGTAATTCATAATTTCTAAGGATTAATAAAAAAAAATTGATAAAATTTTTAAGTGTTCATGTAGGTGTATAATTAGTTGTTTGAATTTTTACATGTATGCTTTAAAATTTGTGTTTCCTCATTTCTTTTCTTTAATTTCTATTTTATGGAATTCAAGTGTTTTTATTGTTATTTTAAATTCTCAATAAAGCAATATCAAATTTTAATTCAAAATCATACAAAATAACATCAAAATTTAATTCAAAGTCGTACAAAATAAAGATAGAATTTAATTTATATTTAATATTTTAAAATATATGTCAAAATTTAAAAAGTTTAAATAAAGATAGAATTCATTTTATATTTAATATTTTGAAATATATGTAAAAATTTTAAAAAATTATCTAAAATCATAGTGTATTTCATTTCCAAACTAAGAATTAATTAATTAAAGTTGAGTTTGTAAATGTTAACACATCAACACAAATTTTAAGGAAACACCTATGATAATTGAAGATCATTTTTTTTCAATATTTAATACCTTAAAAATATATTCCTATTTAATGATGATGATGATGATGATGATTAACGTCCACTAAGACCTAATTGGTCTATCGGACCTTAAGAGGGTAAGTGATTACTTGTGATTCTTTAGAATTTTGTTTTTGTGCTCGAAAAGCATTAAGAGAAGCTTTCCAAGATCACCATACTTTTGTTGAGTTAGGAGGTTAGGAAGATTGGTAGTGTGATCAATATTTTGAAAATGAGATCTAATATGGGTATAGGCTGGACAATCTAAGAGAAAGTGCTTTTCATCTTCAACCTTCTTAGTGTCACAAAGGTGACACACTCTTTCATCCCATGGCG